>JAHWFP010082714.1:3111-15041 GCA_023313725.1 Lithobius niger
ACTATAAGCGAAGCTCGAACTCAAGAAACAGAAGCTCAAAGAGAAGATCGATTGAAGAAAGTTGCCGCTACTATGAGCGAAACTCGAGCTCAAGAAATGGAAACTCAGAGAGAAAATGAATTAAAGAAAGTTGCCTCTACTAAGAGCGAAGCTCGAGGTCATCCTATTTTCAAACTTATTATTATCAAGCAATATTGTTCTGCTTTATTAAAAAAATGAAGTAAAATAGGAACAAAAGGCTGGATGCCAGAATAATCGACAGAATCATGGCTAGACATACAAAGTCACATAAAGCTAATACGGCTGATAATGTACTACATACGGTATTAACAGATACAATTTACGCTTTAGTTTCCCATCCTGCTTTTCATGCGAGCAGGAGCATCAGAAAGGAGGATTCGCCAACATTCTTCCCCACGTTCCACCGTTCGTACCAAATCCTGATCCTATGTGGTCAGTTGTCCAACTATAGTGTCAGTGTCCTTTAGTGGAAAACTAAGGAAGTATAGGTGAAAAGTATCCCCTGTGCTGCGAATAGGCCAAGCATTTGCCAATTCACAAGAAGTAACATTTGAGTGAGCTTGAAGATATAATAACATTTTGTTTCTGCAGCCAAGGCCGATTGAGATAGAAATTGTGTATCTTGCTTCCCAGCTCTACACCTGTTGTGTCGCGCGTACCAAGAAGTTAATGCCTGTTAGCTTTGCTTTGGTAAACAAGATTTTGGCTTTAAACTTATTTACGTTGCCTTTTGAACTTTTATGTTAGACTGCCGGAGCGTGGAATCGAACCCATGACCTTTGAAATCAAAGGCCGAGGTCCTACCACTGAGCCATATTGACAAGGACCGGTTTTTTTCTCTTGTTGAGCCTTTGTCTTTTCCGTCGTTAAGACTTTGGCGATGTTAAATCAGCTGGCCTAAAGTCTGAAAGGGAAATCTCTAATTTATCTCCTACATTGTCTCGTGATGAGTGGTGGAATACAAAACCAGAGTTGCGACATGGCTAGTCTTACGTACGAATGTGTATGTATTTATAAAATCCTACTGTGAGGATTTATGACATTTGCTTTACTAATAATATTTGTAAATAATACTTTTTCCACTTTTAAAATATTTATTTTCTCCTTTACTCTCTTACAGAATGTGTCGTTGATGGTAGTACCGGTTACGGGTATACAGTGGGCCAAGCATGCACATTCCCCTTCATATTCAAAGGAGTTGAGTACAACGGGTGTATCACTAAAGACAATACTTACACAACTAAGGCTTGGTGCTCTACTGGGAGTGGTAAAGAGTATTCTTCTTCCTATTGGTCAACATGTCATCCTGCATGTCCTAGAGACACAGGTAAAGCTAATCAGTTTTAATTATAATGACTTTTTTTAAGTTTGTACAATTTAAAACCATACATACAGTTATCACCCAATTTTCACTGCCCTCAGTCCTCAACAATAATGGTTGTGACAATGCAAGTCTAGCTAGGAATGCATGACGGGATAGACGCAGAATGAGAGCAAGTGCATGAAGGGAGAGTTGCAGACGGAGAGCAGCTCTCATTCCATATCCATCCCCTTATAAATTTGCTCAAAGTCGGCGTCAATCCCATTACATCATGCATCTGCTATCGTTCTCAACAATGCAATGTCTCACTTTCCTTGTTTGCCGAAAGAACTCGGCAACAATTAAAATGAAAAATGAACAACAATGCTTGTTCATACTACCACGTGGTAATGCATGCAGGGCGTTTCTGTATTGGAACACTACGGCCTCCCCTTTTTATTTTTTTCTGCCCGAATTCAACCCAAATACCCTTTTGCCTACTCATTGCAACAAAGCGATCTTGAGAGAGGCAACAGTAGCAAGGAGCTCAAAACAAAAGACCTCAAAAATTTTTCCCAAATTCCACTTTTCCTTTTTAACTGTTCCTCGCTTTTTTGAAAGTCTGGCTGCTCCCGTTAACGTATTGTAATAGTCGTGTAATCAGGTGATAAATAGGATATTCCCTGTCTCACGTACTGGAGCAACAATGGCTTGGCCCTGCTTCCTCGAAATTGTTGGTCTCAGTTCTCGGAAAATGGCTCAAGTCCTGTACGCTAACTTGCAATAGAGAAGCAAGTTTTAAAAGTAAAGCTGTGGACACTGTACAGGTAACAAGAGCTTTTATATACGAGTGGTAAAGATTAGGAGTCAGGCACTACAGCGACTTAACTTAAAATATTTTCTACTTTTTGAAAGGATTTTCAATAATATGTTTAATTTATTCAGAAAATTTCGTGAAATTCATTCATTATTGGTACGCGGCAATGCAGATTCAGTGTAATTATTCAGTGGTTACACACTTACTAGAACTCAATAAGTCAGTATGTTTTGGCTGATGTAATTTAGGAAAGCACTTGTCTCAATTTAATTTTAGTTAGCTTGCTATCAAAGTTAATTGTGAAAGAGGGCCGTGGTCAAAGGCGTGAAAGAATAATATCATCGGCTATCAGTATTTTTTTCGTTTTTAACAGTGTCATTTGCTTTACCTTTTACTATAAAATTATTTTTTACTAGAGGGAGCCCGTGCTATGCACGGAGGCGGTCATGAATTAAGTTTACGGACACATTTCCCGGGACATTTTCCCGGGCATTTTTCCGGCACTCTTCCCGACGACTTGTCACATTGATCGACCACTCATGCCTGCCTCCTGTTTGCATGCAGGTAGAGTGAGAGAGTGCATTTTCAATGCGGGAGTGAGGAGGAAAGAAGTGATTGTTGTCCTTCCGGTTTTCCTTTTAGCCTTTCTTTTAGCCGGCCTCCAGGATTATTATATAGATTATGCCACATGTTTAGTTTAATATTACAGTAAGGCGCCATAATTTAGTATGTTGGCGGGTAGCTATTTGTAGCCTTTGAGTGATTGAAGACATGTAGGTTTTTTTTTTGTATTTCTTTGTTTACTGAATAACAAAACTTGGTGTTGCAAAACGTAGCAGTTTTCCTTTTATTGCTGAGGTTGGAAGTATTTACCCTTTTAATGTATGTCACACATTTTTGTACTTTATGTGGTAAAATTTTTCTTTGCAACGATTTGAACATATTTTCTTGACACCAAATACAAAATTCAACAAAGCTGTCCTTTATTTGCATCATCACTTGTTTATGTAAGTATTCTAAGTGAAAATCTAATATATGTACATTACGGCATCTGTAAAAGATAAGAAATTAAAATCTAAAGCTTATACCGTAATCTAGCACAAGGAAGAGTATTTATCCTAAAACAGACTCCTGCTGTACAATTTTGTTGTTCCATATGTAAATCGCTGTGAGATCAAGGTATTAAGTACGATTACGTCTCAGCACTGGATTGATACTTGATGGATTGATGAGAAAGTGAAAGATTGATGGAGTGATGGATTGATGTAGTTGATCTTTACAATTTGGCCTCAGCTTTTAATGAGTCAAATAGAATTATTACTGTGAAGGGCCAGTAAAGGTACCAGTCATATCGTTCGCTTCACCCACTTTCTTTGATCCCCAGAGCATCACAAAATCGATGTACTGATTATTTCGACACAAATTAATTGCAATTGTTGCTAACAGCAGCTTGAGAATAGCGCTAAATGAAAGATTAAGAGAGCAAAGCGAGAAACGCATTGATGTGGTGTAGTTTACGTGGAAATCGCTCATTTTTGTTTGATCAATCTACGCACCTCCAACCTTCAGAAATGCGAATGTTTAACAACCTTTTAAAAACTTTAGGTATGCCTTTTCCTTGCATCCAGTCAGTTGAAGAAAAACCAATTTTACTAGCTGTAACCCCCAGCGTAACATACCTTATCTAGCCTCTTCGCGAATACCTAATTATCGGTCAGAATGGCGCCGACAACCTCCCCTCCCCCCGCATCCTCCTGCCTCCCTCCCCCACATTCTCCCACTGCATGGTCAGATTGAGCCATCTCCCCTGGTCACCCCTTTCCTCTTTCTCGCTTGAACTTCAGTAACACACACATGATGAATTTGCTCAGTGCCACCCAAGCCTATTATATATATAGATGATATATGTGTAGTATGGTGCAAAATATGTCGTCCTTTTAGATTTTTTTGCAACCAAGTTTATTTCTGATAAGTCTGCCTGAACAATTACTTTGCCTTATCGAACTTTAACGTTATGAGAAGTTTTCATAGCAGTTTTCGCATATTTGAGTGTCAAAAAATCATGTCACAGCAAGGAAAATAAGCCTAACGGAAGCGTAATTTAATTATCTTTCATTTAGCACTACACTCATCTTTTATAGAGGAGTAGCGGTTTATGGATGTACACATGCCCATTGTACGTTTTTAATGAAATAGATTAAATGTGTAAAACAAGATTATAATAGTGATGACAAAACAGTAAGAAAAAATACGAGCATAAAGCTAACGACCTTGCAATCCGCCTTCAATATCATCACGTTGTTTTCCATGACTCAGCATTTTAAAACATCGGTGTAAACTGGAAAGTTGTAAAGCATCACTAAACACTTCTACAACACAAAAATATGCTGAATATCAGTGAAGAATGTTTTGTAGGCAAAATAAAAATAAAGGGGGGAGAAAACCTTTCCTCAAAGGGCCAGTCAGGCATCGAAGTGAGCTATTTCACTACCTCACATAATTTGGCATAAGTTGGCACACTTGAAAAGTAAGCTCTGTTGAGAAATGTCTGCAGCTCGTATTGCTTCCAGTGGCATGCATGATTCTCGCTTTGAGTTTGAAAGCTCCAGGGTTCAACGTCTGGATGTGCCCCTGAATGTGTTTAACATCATAGGGAAGTAAAAATAGATAGGGAAATATGTGCCAGCTTGTGTTGCTTCCAGTGGCCAGTCTAGGATTAAGTTTCTTATTCTGCTGCATGAGATTCCGAGTTCAGTTCTCGGATGGGCCCCAAAAACGTGCAACACCATATTGAAATGAGCACAGTTAGGGAAATTTCCAGTAGCCACCAAATTGTATTGTTTCCAGTCGCCAGTCTAGAGGGCTGAAAGGGTTATACACTTGGGTTTCCATAATTTCCCAAAGGGCCGTTTTTTCCATCTGGTTAACACTCCATTCGCTCTGTAATAATGGTGCGGGCACTGATACCGAATGATTCCCACTTTCCTGGCAAATTCCTTTTATACCAGATGATCAGAAAGTGTGAAAGTGTGGATCCCAGCCTATCAACTACATTAGGGCACAATTGCAGTAATAGGAATTCCGATGTGAGCCAAGAGTGGGTTTTCCTTAAGATAAGCACCGTAACACATATTTGTGTAACCAACGTGTTACAGTTTTTTGTCACCGGTTTTTCATGTTTTTTTTGGTTTAAAGTGTTTATTGATGCTCTACAACTTTCTAGTTTACATTGACGACTTAATAATCTTTCGTCAAAACATGATGAACTTAACAAAAAGTGGAATGCTATTCGTGTATGATAACAACTTGTATCATTGAGCTTACTACCGATATTTGGGCTATCCTGCATATTATTTTGTCTATATCCCCAACAGATTGCCTAACGGATGGCCAAGAAGGACCTACCGCAGCTGATACCAAATGCAGTTTTCCATTCATACATAATGGCATTGAACATGTCCAATGCACCGACATGGGATATGAGAATGGAAGAACGAAGCCCTGGTGTTCCACCAACCATGGCAGCACAGCATATGACCCTAACAAATGGGGATCTTGCGGATCGAAGTGTCTCATAAAAAGTAAGGGTGCTACTCAAAAAAGATGCTTTTGTCGTGACTTTACACACTCCAATTTAGATTCGGCACAGTACTGTTGTTGCTGTTCTTGTATCATTGTTTGCTACAGTTCTTTAGTCTTGTTATACGCATGCTTTTAGGTGTCATTTTATGAATCAAGTCTTTTCGTTATACCTCATTTATTTTTGAGCCCAATGGAAGGCTAGTAAATAGTAGTCATCAGCCAATTACGCCTCCTTAAGACAGATAAAACGAGCAAAATGTAGGCAACTTTATCAGATAGAACTGTGAGCTTTGTCCCTCCATGTTTATTTTCAATATCGAATCGTCTGGTTTCCTGGTCTCCACCAGGTAATGCCAGTACAATATGACGACATTTAGCAGGCCTAAACAATTTCGAAACAAATAAGATGTACTGGTAGTCACTTGAGGCATGATTCAAATTCACAGCAACATACAAGTAATTTTTATTTGCCATGGTGACAGAACGATCAGCCAGCATTAGCTTTCTGCCTAAGCACATTAGACCTAATCGCCGCTAACAGCTGTACTTTTAACCATACAGGATTACAATTTTAAATTGATGAGTATTAGAAATGAATTCGATAAAGTGTAATTTCTTCCGTAATTATTTGTCGATTTACGGCAAGTTCTAACTCAGCAATAGTTTGGGGGGTTTCAAGCGATGTTTCAAATTGCATTCCAATTCGAACTTTCGTTTTGCCTCCACCCAGACTACAAATGTGCAACCACCCAACGAACATTTTGAAATTTGGTGCCCGTTATAGGCTACGCTATGCTCCGCCAAAAATCTTCGACAATTACCAACAGATGTTTGGCATTATATCTGGCAAATTTTCATGAGTACTTACTGGACGAGAAGATCTCTGGTGAATCATGTTTCTTTTGTGTGTGTAGCTGTTTGAATCACGGGAACTATGACAAATTTGCTCCAGTTTTCTCAGTATTTTGTAGGAAGGGAAATTTTTTTTGCGGGACTCGGGGAAGACAGGGTCACAATAAATCTTAAGCACCAGACCTCTACGAGGTTTAATCTGGCCCTGAGCGTGAAATCTGGCCAAACGACACATCCGTCTACCACCCAGTCCCCATTCCCTAAACTATAATGGAATGACGTTCATTCATACTTTTACACCTTGTAACCGCATGTTTTGAAGCAATTCTCAAATTACAAACGCACAAAAGGATTACTTACCTTGCTGGAATGACTTCTATCCTTGCTGCCTATCATATCGAAGTTTATTCACTCCAAACAGCTTCGAAAACACGAGCGAGCTTACCAGCCAAACCTTGCCAAACGACGCGTCTGTGTAACTCTCCCCCCTCACGAACATGAACTGCCGAAGGACTCGTCCATAAATATCCACCTCCCCCTCCACAAACTAAATTAGGATGACCTTCATTCATATCGACATACTGAAAGGTTACCGTATTTCTTGAAGCAATTATCACAAAACACAAACTTAAAGACGTTTTCATTACATACGAGTTAGCTTGACGTCCCAACTGTGGTATAAATTAGTTATTGGTGAAAACTCACAGTTATCGATTTTTAACCCACGGCTGCGATGATTGTCCCAGCTCGAGTATGCAAATCTGTCTCGTGTTCCACACTCGACATATCTGCATACTCTCGCTGGGCCAATCATCGCAGGCATGGGTTAAAAATCGGTAACTGTGACTTTCTCACCAATAACTATTACTTACTGCAGGGGTGAGAAGTCGTACTATTCCATATCTTTTAAATTTATGAATAGATTCATTATTTGTAGAAGTAGGAATTAGCTCCGTTTCCATTGCGTAATCAACGGATCATTTAAAAACATTTTTAAAGTATTAAATTTAGGTCTGATCGTTTTCTATAATTATGGTGACAAAGCTTTATATCATTATTTAATCTGCGCAGTGTTGATGATTTAAAATCAAGCAGCTCTCACCCACAGAAACCTCTAAACAGACTGTTTCGCCCTTGTTGACTATCTCGCCTACATTGTCATATCTTGGCCAGGGCACGGAACATTTTTTCTCCCGACTTTTTTCGTAGGAATTTTGTCAGCGAACCTTTCTTTCCAATACGTTTTCTCCAGTCTACTTGTTTTCACTGATTTTTTTTTACAGTCTTTTTTTTCACCCACCGATGAGGCAGCTCAACTTAAAAAAAAGTCTCTCTACGGCACTGTGTTAGCGGATTGAAGGAAATGAAGAGTGCTTTTACCTATAAAGCAAATGCTGGTTTTTATATGATTGTATGCACGTAAATCGAAATATAACGCATACTTTTATTGATTAACACTTTTGGAGTGATAAAAATAAATTTCGCAAAAGTTGAATTACGTTATCGTTTATTTCAGAATGCACAACAACGAGCGGTTACGATTGTATCTTACCATTCTCATACGGCGGCAGAAATTACAGTGCTTGCACCAACGGTGGCTACAGCGTCTATGAAGGATATCAGTGGTGCTACACTGACGCACGCTTGAATTGGAATTACTGCATACCGGAATGCTCAAGGGAATGGAATTACTAAACATGTTGTGTCGCTTTCCAAACTTAAGCTATAACCCTAAGTGTTATAACTATTTAGTGCGACAACCCCACAGTTGTAGCATTGTTTTCACCTGGCTTTGCAAAGGTTTAGAACAAGCTATTACAAAACATCCAACATACACGAGGTCTTTGGCACAATCTTTTCCGTTTGACAATATCATATGGGAATTGCTCCCAATAATGCATTACTAAAATGGATTAATCGATCGATAATGGAGAGCCAGTGCAGTGCACATAAAATAAACAATTAGCGACGTTTCGAAGCAGTCTCCACTTCGTTATCGAACGATAAAAGCTACGACTATCCAAAATCAGGTAAAACGTATTACAATCCCTAAAAACGTAAAAACCCAAGGCACAATAATAATAATAATTTAAATAATAAATAAAAAGAACCTAAAGCAGCTTAGAAACTCCAGTTAGAGAACCTGATCTCTCGCCTACTAGTGCAGGTGAGAAGTAGGCCTAATGCTGGGGTTTTTGCTCAGCTAAATTGGTTTGCCTAAGTGTTGGCAAGTTTTTGCCATCAAGTAGAAGGGTGTAACTATTTTGTATATATGTTTTATTGTAAGTATTGGTGTAGGTGTTTGGAACCGTATGTTTTCATTTGGCTCATTGTAATGCTTCATTTGTCTTTTGTGCAGGTGACCAAGGGGGAAAACTATCCCTTGAAAATTAAATGCATTTGTGATTTTTATGACTGTGTGGTGTAATCTTGCTGTCAGGAGCAGGGCGTATAGCTTTTAACCTCAACCACCACATTCAACATTAAGGTGGTTAAAATCGGTTTTTACCATGTTTTGCCACTATAGCCAAAAACATGGCAAAAATAGACTTGAAGTCAAATTGTAAAAAAAATGAGTGCCCTACAATAGTCAAATATTGGCAAATTATAAAAGCTCTCCTTGAAAACTTTATATCGCTTACTTTGAAAACTTATATTTACTTCTTATTTACCTTTCATACGCTTATTTTCACAGTTAAAGACATTCTTCTCACAATATCTATGCAACTGACTGTCGAAAATTTGCATAGATATTGTGAGAATATTATATTTTACTGTGAAAATAAGCTTGTGAAGCAGCTTGCTGGTTTTTGCCAGTTTTAGACGGTACTAACCGGAAAAACACCGGTAAAAATCATGTTTTTGCCAATGTCCCGGCAAAAATCTGTTTTTTGCCAGCAAAAACCCAACCGTGGTGTTTGCCCTGGAGAGAGAATTGGGGAATATCCAATTTATGTAAAATGTGCACAAATCCTTTTAACGCGTAGTTTTCCAGCATAATGTGGTTGTGTACAGGAGGATTTTGCATGAGAATGCAATAGCCTTGTTTTATATTGCTTTTCGTGAAATAAAATTTTTCTGTTCTCAAGGTCAGGGGTGTGCCCTGTCTTTAACTTGCGCGTGACAAGTGAATTTGTTTGATCGCTTATTTTATGTGCACTGTGCTGGCTTCCCATTTTTGAATATTACCTCCTAATGTTATACTATTTCATTATTAAGGTGGAAGCTTGGTAACCTAATAGCTTAATATGGTCTTAAATGAATTATACGAATATAGAAACAGCCTATATATTCAGTGGTTTTTGGACTTGAAATGTCCAAAGGCACCTAGGTAAATTTAACTACTAAACCAGCATGAAAAAGGTTTGCTATCGCCCAACATCAGATGATACTGGTGTCTGGTGTGAAGCCAGAAAATAAAGAAAAATAAAAGACATGACCATCTTTTACAAGCGAAAACAAAACTTCGGCTCGAATAACAGTACAAAAACGGTATATATAAAATGAAGAGAAAACGACATATCAATTCTCAAAGAAAACTCTAAGGAGAAAAAATTGCAAACCTGATTTAGCATAAACAACAAAACACCAAACAAAAAATAAAACCAAAAAGCTGAAAAACATCAAAATTGAACATGCTTTCCAAGCTTTCCAAGCTATCTTTTTACAGATTAATAAAACCATCCCAACAAATGCTCCTGAAACTTGTGCAAATTTAGTTGTTTCTTTGATATTAATATAGGTATGTTGTTGTGAAATTTGCTACCAAGGTAGAAATTGGATTTACGTCCTCGTTCTTTTGTTGTCTGTACGAAAGGGTGTTGGTTAGCATAAATTTGAGGCAGAGCAATTTATGTTGTCTTTTGGACTAAATGTCAGACTACTTCATTGGAGAAATAAACCCAAACCTTTGAAATAAAAAAAAATGAAATTTCACCTACGGCATATGAGTAGTAGTAGGTAGTCAGGTAGTGGCACGGAACTTGTCGACACGGGTCACGTAAGCAACCGGAAGTGGCGTCACGATCCAAGATAGCGGTGCCTCCAAGCCCCAAAATGGCGTCGATTTTGGTCTCGCCTTATCTCTAGCGGACTAAATAGTGTAGAATTACGTTATTGACAATGGTAGCAAAATATATCTGGCAGCGGTAAAAGCCCAAGAGACTGAAACCGACGCCATTTGGGGCTTGGCAATCTTGGGGTAGCCTATGGGCGCCGCCATTTTGGACCATCACATCAATTTCGGTTGGTCACATGACCTGTGACGTCACTTCCGTGCCACTACCTGACTACCTCCTACTACTTACATTGACATGGCCAACAGGAAACTGCCTTACGCACCATTTAACAAAACGTAAACATAAAACAAACACTCTCTGATCACCATTGGTGGAATGCTTGTCACTACACGGCCTCCAAGTGAGGTATGCTACATAATTACTGGACGCCACTCTGCCTGTGTGCTTCATTTGTTCACATGATGTTTGACCAACCCCAAACCATCCCACCAACTGGAAAGTATTCACTTATATGTGCTTATGGTTGGTATATGCACAGTTAGCAACATTGGTTATGTTTTGGTCGCTCATGTACATGTACATGCTTCACCAAATTAACTTTATTCAGTATACACGACTGAGATCATTGGTATAAGGCGAGGTGGTAGGTAATGTTTCAGGTATGTACATCAGTGCACAGGGACGATAAGTGTTATGTGTTACTGTGTATGGGCAGTAAAGGGACCTTCCAGTGCGTCCTTGGTATTAAGACTGTGCATGGGTAATTGGCACTGGGCACTGTGAGTGTGGCATTTTTGATTTGGTTTGTATATTTTAGTTGTGTAACAGAGCGTACGGCTTCTGGCCAGGGCTCTTGCCGAATTAAATTAAATTAATTAAATTGAACAACTGCTTTTTCCTGTTTGTTACGGATTGTTACTAATTGTATTGTTCCAAAATATAATTGTTTTTTGTTCTCAACTAACAACCAATTTTTCGTTGGTAGGCATGCTTCTCGTGCCCTAAAACATGAAGTAGTAGTAGTATCGTGCACCTTATAATTGTTCGAACGCACTGGCCGTTTCAGAGGCCAGCTGGCCGAGTTAAAGACATTGTTCGACTGCAGTGACCGTTTGAGTGGCTAGCTGGCCGAGTTAAGGAAATTGTTTGATAACAATGGCCGTTTGAGTGGCCAGCTGTCCAAGTTAAGGAAAATGTTTGATCACAGTGGCTGTTTCAGTGTGGCCGAGTTAAGAAAAGTGTTCAATTGTAGTGGACGTTTCAGTGGCCAGCTGGCCAAGTTAAGGAAATTGTTCGATAACAATGGCCGTTTGAGTGGCCAGCTGTCCAAGTTAAGGAA
>JAHWFP010082714.1:24760-36251 GCA_023313725.1 Lithobius niger
TGGGGTCAATCAAATCGATTACAACTCCTGCCAGAAAATAGTAGCCTTTATAACTTTAGAGTTTTCTAATGATCAAAGCCATTATCCTGCAATATAATATTAGAAAACTCTGAATATTGCAGGATAATGGCTTTGACATAATTTTACCATTGAGTATTATTTTTAAAGATCAACAATCCTTTAAGGTGGCGCAATGGATTTGACAAAAGTATTTCAGGTATTATTATTTTTAACTTTTAAGACTTGTTTAATGTTACTATCATAATTTGGGATAACTTTTATCTTGGAAATTTTTTAACTTTATTTTATTATTATGGTAATTAGACATAATTTGCATAAAAAACATTGTTTAGTTAAAACATCGCCATATTTTTCCTTAAGTCACATCCATAAATATGAAACATTAGTTTAAAGGTAATATTGTTAGCTAGGACCTAAACTAAAATGAATGCCCAATTTTCACTCAAAAGAGGTAAAAAAAAAATAATAAAAACCAATAAAATAACAGAAAAATAACAAATTACTGGTAATTAGTATGCAAGGAGTCCATAAGCTTTGTGCAAACCTAAATTTTGGATTTATTGTAGTTTAGGTCCTAGATACATATATTAAGACAGATTTGGTGCAGTGCCCTTCAAAGGAGTGATATCAATACACCAAAACTAACTAAATAAAACAAATTACAACAAAATTAAAACCAAACCAAAATCCTATAAATAGGTGACTAAGTTGAGAATGGTTCGGCCTATAGGCAAATGGTAGTAGCAAATTGTTGAAACCCAATTTCTTGTTGGTGTGGCACTTTATTACACATCTGCACGGTAGTGGAGTTGAATAAATACACAATTAAAAAAAAAGGAATGATATCATATCAAAAACCAAACCTGGTAAATGGGGCCACCAAGTTCCGAATGGTTCGGTCCTACAAATGAGTGATATTAACACACCAAAACATTTTCCAACTTAATCGCACCGAATAATACTTTGGACGTTAACTGAAAACTTGAACATTGCTACCGAAACTAGTAATGTTCTAGTTTTCATTTAACCTTCGAACTATTAAGCGGTGCGATTAACTTGGCGAATGTTTTGTTGTGTTGATATCACTCCTTTCGAAGGGCCGAACCATTCGGAACTTGGCGGCCTCTTTTACTAGTTTTGGTTTATGATATGATGAAATATACTTGGGAACGTAATAATCAGTAACAATCAGAAACAAATGACAACAAACTGGGGGGAAAAATAGTTGTTCAATTTATTTATTGAGCAGAGAATCCATTCGCCGAGTGAAATAAATCGTGTGACTTGAGGGACGTCAGGTCGCCATCCTGGATTTATTACGTTACAAATGATAACCACTTCTAAATTGTATGCTAAAAAAGGTGAACAATTCCTTTTTCATATTGTTCGAGGAAGCAGCTTTACTAAAGACTTCCAAGGGGAGGCGGGTAGTGTTAAATTCGTGTTTCTGAGAAGTCTTAAATTTTTTTTTTCGAAATTAAATCAGTCGAGCCCCTGTTCTGCTCAAACTTCCTTTCACAACTCTTCGTAATTAGTGATACGAAACGAGTTTGTTGTATGATTTACGTTCGATGTTGTTCATAAAATCATGCAGCACGATAGGAAAAATAAGCCTAACCACGAGTTTAATACCTCGCACTTGAGAAATTACAGTAGCCGTTTCCAAACACATAAATCCTACTTGCATGACAAGACCTGGATTCGAATCTACCCTGTCCTCAACCAAACTCTGCGTCGATGCCTTTGTTTTGTTACCTGCGCAATCTTTAAATACGATGGACACCAAAGGAAATGATGAGAATAATCTACAATCGCAATACAAGTTCACACAGTTCAAGTTCACCGACAACGTCCCGCTGAAAAACGCATCGATGGCATCTTTGTGGCCAGTACAATTGAATGAGCGGGTGAATTGTTCATAGTCCCTCCCCCGCGGGCTGACATCCGTGATCCAATTCGCCCTTCCCAACTTATTTCGTCCCTATGGTCGAAACCAGTGTCATTGGAAGGTGACAGTTAACCTCCGTGACAAGGAGCTTGAAAAGCCTCAAGGCTGTGTGGATGGACGTCACGAGAAGGTACTCGGTGTTATCCATGGAATTGACAATATTTTGATGGAAAGAACACCAAGAAAATCAGAACGAAAGCATGATTCCTTGCTATCAGTGAAGCCCTTCATTCCCGTAAAATGGAATAATTCTTTTTTTGTTATTATTTCTAAAGAGTTCGGCACTTACCCTGACGAGCCAACAGTGGTTAGGGTGTACAATTACATAGCATACTCATTCCCTTGTAAGGAATACAAAATCTTTTCCCACCACATAATATAAAGAGGTAAATTGAAGAACACATATGCTGATAATAGCCAATATGTTTATGTTGCACGGAACAGTTTAACTACAAAAGAACGGTGAAAACTAGACATCGCTTTGCTCCCATTCCATAAGGAAGTTTTTGTTCTTCAACCAACACATTCTAGTCATTATCCGCAACCGGTTATTTTCAATCTGATCAACGGTTTAAAAGTTACAAGTTTCCAAGTTAGCGTTACAAGTTAAAAGATGGTGCCATTATAAGTGCCATGTAGGATTTTCACAAAGTTGACTATGTGTGACACTTCTTGAAGAAACTTTAACCAATTTGAAATATTATTCCTAACACCTGGAAAGGGCCACAGGGACAGACATTTCCAGACGGAAAACAGTGACAAACAAATGGCAGGCCTGCCCAGTTTTGGTAATCGGTTTGTTGAAGAACGAGCCGATAAGCCTAGTGCTGCGTTGTTGGAAAAGGATCCAACAACCTTTTCAGCAGCCAATCATCCCCAAGAGGGCTAGGCAGGCTGTGAAGGGCATCCACTCCGTTTTGAAAAAAAAAAAAAAAAAAACCACAAAGAACCCGTACGTGAACTTACGGACATGTCACTGAACACAGACGTAGGCAACCTAGTTGAATCATGGAATCGCTCTCCGCGCGGATATTTCTTCTAACCCAGTAAACCACGATACATCACCTTTTTTTGACCTATAGCAACAGTGACGTTTTAGTTGAGACTGGGGAAGAGGGGTGGGAAGGGGGGTTAGAAAAGACGAAGTAAAGAGACGAGTGGGTTTTTCGTTTCCGTCGAATGGGACGTCGACCGAATAGCCCTTCTTCCTGCTCTCGCGCTTTCATCCCTTCCTATGCCACCCCCGCGAAGGAAGAGTGGGAGGGGAAGGGGTAAAGGGTGGGTGGGGGGAAAAGGAAAAGGAAAGGAGGGGGGTAGTGGAGATGGCAGAGGCCTTCATTTATAGCGCCAGTTTTGGGATCTCCCGCCACGAAATTGACACGAACGCCGCTGTCGTCTAGGTGCTGCATATTTCATGGGCATGCAAATTAGCAGCTGGGCTCAAGATTTGAGAGTCTCGGCGCGCGCTAAACAGGAATACCAAGTAGAAAAGAAAAGAGAGCGGGTCGGGCATTCGCTTAAGAGACACCACTTTGGTACAGACAGACTGATGGAAGGACGGAAAAAGAGCTTCTTCTTTTCCCTACGCGAGGTGGAATGGAGTGGCTGGCCCGACTCACTCTGCTTTTCCTTCCGTGTGACACACACCACCCCCACCAAAAACGACCAACAATAAATTTGCTTTTGTACGGGGAAATTCTCAAAGCAATAGAAGCCGATTTGGAAAACTTCGAAAGCGCTACCATATACAGACGAGCGCATGCGCCGAGCGGTTTGTGGTTATCTACCTAAATCTTGTTACCGTATCTTCCGGTACGATGGTATAACGTTCTTCTTTCGTCTTTTTACTGTGCAGCATTGCCGCCAAATATGTAGGTTTGATGTCGACGGTAGATCTGTTTTGAGAATCTGGGACGATTAATTCAATTAAACAAGATGGCGTCCGATTGTGTTATGCTGGTGATCGTTTGTCTACTCCTGGTTTCTATTTGGTCATCAGGTTTTTGGTAGATTACAGAAAATGGTAGATTGCAGAAATTGGTGATTACAGAAACTCCAAAATACGGAACCAAGAACATTATTTTATGAAGTCAAAAAGAAACCTACAAAAGAAATCAGGAAAACACAAAATCTCTTGAGTATTGAACCAGTAAGAATTCATATAATAAACTTAAAAACCTATCTATTTCAAACTAAAAAATAAAATAATAAAGATAAAAAAAAGGTCACAACTAAGAAGTAAATCCCTGAATCTTCCTTTGTGGAGAAATAAATTCGCCAAGATGAGGGAAGAATTTTATACAATAAGTATATTTAATAATTTACCATCTGACTTTAAAAAAAATAAATAACTATAATGCACTGAAAAACAAAATGAAGATCAAAATACTGAGTAAAAAAAGGAGAATTTTGAAGAAGGCGAAGTAAAATTTGTTATTATCGTCGAATGTAAATGTAAACAATTATGTAATATTGATGACACAAATACGCCTTCGGCTTCGTGTCACCTTACGAAATAAATATATATACGTATAATAATTTTAAAAAAAGCTATACTTTCAGTCATACTACCCCAAGTCCTTGTATGAAATCGATAATTTGTGTGTTTTCCAGAGATCGAAGGTCGAGGGAAATTTGTTAGAAAGCAGTTGAGTGTTAAAACGCACAAATTATCGATTTCATAAAAGCACGAGTGGCATTCGGTATAAGAAGTTTAGTTTTTTCTTACTAAAAAAAACTCGACATCAGCTTTTATTTAAGAAGTATTAACAGTTCATGTTTAACGTAGAATTTTGAGTTTACTATCCCTATCGATGTTTATGATGTCTTCGATGTTTATGATTTTAAAACGTTGAGAATTTACGATGTTTTCATCGATTTGGCATAGCGATACTAGCCCCCGCCACATTTCATCATGCAACATGTAGTTCCGTTTGCTTGGGCGTTGGTATTTCGTATGAAGTAAGCATAATGCTCATTTTTATGCCGCAGATTCACCAAGTTAAACGTATCTAAACGAGAAGCATCTTCGTGTTTCTGTAAAACTCCGACGATTCATGAACGTTGTGTGATTACCCCAGTATGGGCATAACTACTCCGAATGTTGACGAGTTCCATAAAAACCCGACGATTAACGAAGGTGACGTGATTTTCCTAATAAAGGCAAACAGCTTGCTCTAAGTGAGATATACTGTCAAGATCTCAGGTTTGTTTGTCAGTGACCAATCAGTGACGAGTAAAGCTTCGATCTGTATAAATACTGAAGCGGAAAGGGGGGGGGGGGAGATGAGGCTTACTGGCGCGTCGACAGCTTGGAAAGGTCAGCTTGGAAGCGGAAAGGTCCGATGTGGTCTTTTCAGTGTAAGTCGTGGTCGTTTCATTGTAACTTGAGCATGGTGGTCGTTTTGAGGATAGAAATAAAAATTCTCTTTGCAATGACTGTGTCAGTAAGTGGATAGTTCAGCAGTGTGGTCAAGGTTTCTCAAAGAATTGCACCCTGGGGCCAGTTATACGGTGTGGACTCTCCCAGAATGGGAAGAAAGCAAAACGAATTGTTACATTATTTCTAAATAATTATGAAGGGAGTCATCATAAGTTATCATTATGAAGCGAGTCATCGTAAGTGTGTACTTTATACATACTTCATAAATAAATAAATAATACATCGCATTACACATTTTCTCTTCATGTCACTATCGCTCAGCTTCGTTTACATTGAAAAAGTAAATTCACATCTTTCGAGGCTTTCGGCCAATATTGACAAAGTAGAAGTGAATTAAGCATCTGAACCATTGGTACAGAAGCCCAGATAGTAATCTGTTGGGAAAATCCTTCTTTAAGAATACAATTAGTCAAGCGACTTTTGAAAAAAAAAAAAACTAAAACTAATAGAAATCTTCACTCCAAAAGGGCAAACACAGGTCACATGTAGCTTAAAAGGCTTCCCTTTCGGGTTGGTCGTCTTCCGTCAACGTGAAAATAAACATTTCAAAAACATGATACACAATATAATTGGCGGATCGTAGCGTAGCCCATAACGGACACTGATTTGCCAATGTTGGTTGGTTTTTGGTCCGTTGGTTGGTTGGTCTGTTGCACTTTTGTAGTAAGGGTGGAGCCCAAACTAAAGGACGGATTGCCATGAAATTTGCCACATTGTTAGATACCCCAAAAAGTATTGCTGATCTCGAATTTGCCGTAAATCGTTCAATTATAATCCATGAATTGAAACTTTTCAATAAATTTTTCGCATTAAAGTTGCTGAGATCAGCCAGTGATTAGCCTAACTAGAATGTCACCTTGTTGGACACACTGACCAGAGTTGTGTTGTGACTACAGCAACTTTCGGTCTCGATTTGACTATTCGATTATTTAATCCTGCCAACATCTGAGCAGTGTTGTTTCAAATTTCCAGAATTACCCCGGATTAGTCGGATGTCTTCTGCCTCAAAAACGTCTCCAGAGTTCATATTTGAGCCACTTTACGTATACAAGCATTAACCTATTGATCTTATTTACGCACCGGTCATTGTTTATCTCGAGGAAGGTGAGGGGGGAGGGAGCAGTTGGAGGAAATTGGGGTTGGATTTTTTTGTGCCCTCTCGAGGGAGGGGGGGGGATGATCATACATTTTTTAGGCAGGTCGAGGGAGGTCACAAAAATACTGATCAAGCTTGGGGATAAAGTCACTTTTGGACCTCAAAAATGACACTGTCAGAAGTCAAAACTTCAAAATATGCCATTGCTCCGAGACCCTCCATCCCCCATCATGTTATTTTTACAAGATTTTGACTCTATTTCTAGTGTCATTGAATAGTTCTTCAAACCACATTCTAAACAAAGTTTTGCACCATGGGGTATTTTTCTAGTTGCACATGTTGATGTTGTGAAGGGCAAGACATGCTTACTCGAACTGTCTTAGTAGTGCCAATATGCATCCCAATGCATCATAAATTATTCTACCGTTATGAATCATGAATCTATAGGTCCAGAGACTTTAAGAACATTTCTTTGAAAAGTCGCGGCTCGTTTTCTGCTCACTTGGGAATCGTCGATACGAAATGGTGTTTTTGAATTGGTCCTGAGTCCAAAGGATTTCATCCACACTTAACCAGACAAGGAATAAGAAAAGCTTACTTTTTGCGGTTGGGGGAGGGGGGGGGGGGGGTGTCAGGCTCTTGGTAGGGAAGACAACGAAAATTTGGAGGTCACATTTTAAAATCCCCCCACCTCACACCACTAGGCATAAAAAACCGGTCTCTTAGGACAGAAAAGAAATAAATTTTTAAAAATCAAAGAGGTTTGAAGTTTACATGCATCCTCCTCATCCTCCCCCCCCCCTCCCCCTCCTTTTAAAGCTTATCACACACACAGCACATTATGCCATCTAGTTTCTACACGTTTGCTGCGCTTTTCAGATCGACTGGCCCCCATTTGACGCGTCTCATCATGTAAAGTCAAGGGTCAGGTTCAATATCACTGCGCCCCCCAGAACAAACAACTCTCATTTTCTCTTTTGGCCTGCTTCGACTGTTGACTCTGCGAGCGGCCAAGTGTACTCCTCCGCGGGTTTGTGTAGTCTGCCACGCGCAGGCGCTGTCCTTTCCTTCCCCTTTTCGAGTGGTCGTCCGCCAAATTGACTCCCGCACCTTCATCTCCAAGGGAAATAAAGGCCTTATCACTTTTTAATTGGTTGCTCTTATCTTGTGCACCGAGGGGCCATGCAAATCCGGGACCCCGAGGGTCTCAGGCCAGCGAGCCCACACCCCCTAGGCCAGACGTGGGCGGAGAGCGAGCCCTCACTAGCATATCATTAAAACAAAACTTGCCAAAAAAAGAGGCGAACACGGCTGCCATGTTCTCACAAGTCGGACATGACTTGCAGCGATTTAGCGCTAACTTGGAACTGTGTGAGACATGGACGTGTGTGAGACATGGAAGAATCGCCAATGGAAAAAAAATCCTTTAGGGTAGGAATTAAAACAAAAAGAAACTTAGTTCATCGCGGAAAAGAACAATTAAATTTCGCAACGTGAGAAGAAAAATAACTAAATAGGAACGTAGAAGTTTTGATTTTATGAAGGTGTAAAAGATTTGGCTTTCAACCATGGTGACTTCATGCAGGAGGAATCTGTAACGCCAGAAATTAATGCAGAGAAAAAAACGTTCATGAACATTAGTTACGACACTTCGACTTAGTCGTGTCTAGGGTTATGGAGAGTTCCGTTACACTTTAAATTTCAAGTCTAATAATACTAAATACTATTCCGAGACTATGACTTATTTTTAAACACTATTAAGAATTACCACAGTAAGAACTGGCAAGGTTCCTTGTTAATGGTACACATTGGATAACATAGGATCACGAAGATTTTAGTCGATAAGGTCTTCTCCTTTGCTTGTGTTGTAGTAGGTCAGCCAACATGTAGTTTCTCCTTCTGCTAACCTAGTCTCCTCTGGCCTGTTGTTGATTTTGGCCCGACACAACATCTTCCTTGGCTCACATCCGGTCGACATTAACCACTAGACGTAAGCCCGTGCTACGCACGGGTGTTGTACATCCGGTCGACATTAACCATGAGGTTATGTCTAAAAATATGGATGAGGTAACCCATTCTGAGAAGAGCCAGTCTATGACGTACACATGTGCTATATATAGTGTTTGTTGGCCGTATTAGATCCAAGACGGTCAATGAACGCCACCCCCCCCCCCCAAGACCCCCTGCTCCCAGGAGTAGGTCAAATAGTGGCTTTGCCACTTACATCACAGTCTGTTCTCCTTTCTAAGAACTGTCATCCAACTATTTGTATCTTTTAAACTAAATAATTAAGTAGCATCCTTGTCGCAGGCAGGTTGTTACAAATCAATCTTCGGGCCTTTGACTGTTGCTCTTAAATGTTCGTCCTCATTGATAACGCAAAGCAGTCATGGGAATGGATCTTTCAGTCAGGAGTCAGATTCACTGTTTGAACGTACTGATATTTAGTTCAATGGGAACTGTTGAAACAGTGTTTTAACTGTGTACCCTTCAAGCGAAAAAGGTATACATTTTTCTTGATTTCCCATGAAGTATAGTTCTGCGCCAAGTTCGGCGCACAACACCACGAGTGCATGTGGTAGAGTTTTAGAGTTGAAATATTTTTCTGAGTAAAAATTTTCCTGTTGTTCTTGCCAGTGGATGAACCCGCATTACGAATGCTTTCACTGTTA
The DNA here is from genome assembly GCA_023313725.1 of Lithobius niger. Classification (NCBI taxonomy): domain Eukaryota; kingdom Metazoa; phylum Arthropoda; class Chilopoda; order Lithobiomorpha; family Lithobiidae; genus Lithobius; species Lithobius niger. The sequence continues at coordinate 33,940 of JAHWFP010082714.1, forward strand.
ATTTTTTTTTTAACGTTCGAAATCGGGAAATAATTTTGGGAGTCCCGACATGTACGTTAATCGCATTTATTCAACTCTCTTTGCTTTGCTTTTGGAGAGGATTCGCCCGCATCCAGACACGACCGTCTCTCTACGACAGTGAAAAGAAAATGTAGATGGTTCCTTTTCAGTGTTGACAATAAATCAAATAAAAATGTAAATTTCGTCAACAATGAAGAACGTCTTCGGTTTGGGGCTCACCATTCAAATAGAGATTTTACGCTAGAACTTCTTGGCTTAGAAAGAGTTCTCCTTATAATTACGAAATTTATAAGGTGCATAAAATTCATCAGTAGTCTGGGGTAAATGGATTTCTTAAGCGTTCAATTTGGCTACTGATATCGTGTCGCAACTATAAAGCGGGGAGGTGGGGGGCTGGGCGGCTCAGTCGGTAGGCTTAAGCCATCTCGGGCCTAAAAAGAATCAATTAAAGTGACTATACTGTATTGTTCAGAAAAAAGGAAATGAAATTTGTCGTCCACGTGTCGTGTATTTGTAGAAATACAGCAGCACAACATTTCAGAGATTTGAAGGAAATGAGAAAATTTGTACAATCTTTCAAATCCCACAGTTGACATGACTTGAGCGCACTTCCATGACCCTTCTGTCTTCTTTCCACCTTTTGTCTGGCTGAGAGACAGTATGTTTCGCAAGACTCAAATTGAGGTTTTCAGGAATTTAGTGAGAATTGAGGCTGCACCAATTCCGAGCTGCTCACCGATTCTCGCCGAGCAGAGCGTGTGATCTACCTAGCAACTACGTCCTTTTAACCGAGCCAAGCGGCGCGGCTCGCGTCTAGTCTTGGCACGCGATTGTGGGGCCGATGGACCATGAACGCGAGCTTCATTCTAGAGGTTCTCAATGATAATACTGTCGATGATTACGATTTATGCACGGTTCCTGCTGCAGGAAGGTTGAACGGCTACCACAGGAACTAAATTTGGAGGCAATTCGTGCAGATTAACTACTTATTTTTTATGCTTTTCGGACATTGGCTTTCACATTACACTTTGTAGCTCAGCCATTGTTTTGGTAGCACCAGGCTGTTTATTGCAAAGATTTGTTGTTTCTCGAAGCCTGCTTGGTATTTAGCGAGTGCTGATATAATAAAGGTGCACGGTTGTGCTAGGCAGCACTAATCTGCTTGGTGTGCCGGGCATTTTTTAAGCGCTCGGCCTGGGATCGGCCCAACGGGAAACAAATTTGTTCGGTACAGCCTTCAGTAATAACTGAATACCAAAATCTGCCAAATGGGGGCGCAACACTTCTCCCTATGCGTTTCGTCTTCTTATCGTCTAAGCTTAAAAAAAGTTAGATAATATTAACAATTTAGTTTTCATAGATTTGTTAAGTTGACAAAATCTTCGTTACCAATAGCGTAAATAGGTATAGGCCTATAATAATGCAATGGAAAACTTAAGCGCGAACATCACTAGGACACGACTTAGCCGTTTTCTTTTGCGTCATCAGCCCCGCGATATTACAACCCCGATCAAATGTCATATTATCGTAACTTATTAGAGAAGAAGGAGAGAACCTGACCGAACAAGGCGCAATAGCATTCGATTCTAGTTTCCAAGCAATATAATTTCGAGTCTGGCAGGTCGGGGACTATAATAACATCGCATGGAGGCGTCCAAGCACACAGTTCCCAGTAAAAATGGCTTTAGGTTTTTGTTGGAAATTCTATATAAAAAGGACGAAAGAGGCGCCGTATTTCGTTGCGAAATGGCAGGAATAACGGGGCTTCACGAGCTGGAGAACCAATTACTTCCGGGTCGAAGGGTCAGGCGTCAGCCGAGAACCACGTGACCTAAATGGCTACAAAAAAAATCGAAGGAAGAGGGCGTTATGCCGAACCACAGTTTTGGTCGTTGTAACGCGAATAATGGGCGTATAGCTGGTAGGATTACACGCCCAATGGCTTACTGCGTGGAATTCGAAAACAAGTCAAGTGTAATGACAAACGAGGTTGGCTGGATTTAAGTTTCCTCCCTTTGTCATTTTTATATGATATTCCGTTGTTCCAACAGTTGTTACATCCCTTAAAACTTAACGTCAGTCTGGTGTAGTAAGGTTTTCTGAAAGATCTCTTCGAAACTTACTGGAAAGCCAATATTAGGAGAAGAGTTTCCCGATTAGCATGATATTGGTCAGCGGAATACCCTCGAAAGACATCACAGGACGGGTGGACGACAGAGAGAGGTCCGGAGAACAGCAAGGGGAGTGGGGGTTCGAGGGGCAACGGGTACGAGTTTGAACTTGCAAATGTT
>JAHWFP010082715.1:0-18519 GCA_023313725.1 Lithobius niger
CTATTTTAAGGTAAGTGGTTACGGCCTAGCAGCAAGGAGGTATGGTGTTTTTCGAATTCAAAGTACTCTTCCGAGCCCTCTCATAGCCCGAAATTGACATACATTGGATTTTCCTAAGCGAAATAGGTTAGTTAAATGCAAATACAAATATAAGCATTACAATGACACTTTGAAATTGAAACTAGACACTACACCAATTACAAGTGATTGATGGAAAGAATTGTAGAGCTCCACCTTTTAAGACCTAACCAGACTGGCTGCTCACGGCTGCACGCCGACGCACTATGGTGTAAAAAAGACTTCAATATTCGTCCTTAACGCAACACCAACCAAACGATTGCTGCAATTTTGACCTTGTAGGCACGTAGTCACGCATAGCTTCGCACGAAATTTGCTTCTGTCTGGGGAGGCCTTCAGAATACTCGAAGCATGTCCATTTTGCGTTATTAAAGGATTCGCAAAAGTACTTTGAGTTCAAAAATCACCATACGCTTTCGCTGCTATGCCATTATCTCTTCACCTTTAAGTAGGCGCAGGACAGTCCCTTTCTAAGATAAACAATATCGGTTAGGATTGATGGAAGCACAACACATCCTCACCTTTCTCAAAGTCCTAATCATTTCAACTTTGGGCTATTACAGGGCTCGTAAGAGCACTTGGAACACGAAAATCGCTACAACAACCATTCGAAAAAAGGAGCTTCGAAAAGGAGCTGCTTGAATTAAGTCAGATATACTTTAAATACGGTTTCGTGGCTCAGGAGTTGTTTATGTAAAAGGTGTATATCATCTTTGCCGTCCAGAATTGCGCGATGAACGTTTATTGCGTCACACTAGGCTTTTAATTTGTTGACGGTTAAAGAGTTGCAACCAAAAAACAGTTTTTTTTTTCTGGCGACCTTTTTTTAATTTATGACATCATCGTATTGAATTCAGCGTGGTTCCATAGTTTGTCTTGTTTTGTTGGAGCGAAGCTCTGCTGTGATCACACTCCAATGTAATCTTAAACCGCTCATCAGGCGAAAACCACAAGGACTACCCAAGCCACACTTTGCATGCAGTACCACGGGAGGCTGCACAAAGTTTATCAAAAAAAAATCCAGAATCGTACATTAGGCCGAGCAACCATCAGGGTGAGAAAATGGGCCAATAGCCAAGCGCCAAAATCAAAACAACAACGAGACAGCGAGCCGTTTTTAACTGTTAAAAGCATCCTATTGTTAAAAGCTTGATTGCTGGTGATAAAGAGGAAGTGTAAGGCTTCAGGCCATGGCCCTGAATAAAATCATCATTCCGGTCTCATTAGCAAATATGTGTCTGTTAACTGTGTGCAACTAAAAGCATATTTTGTAAGGTTGGACTGAACTCGAATACCGATTCGGAATGCATCACGTAATTCCTTTCCCACGTTTTCAGTCTCGGTAGAAATCGGGAACGGTAGGTAAAATCCAGATATTTCGGTAGTAAACCGAATTGAAAATATTTTCATTTCTCGTCGACCAGTTTTGACGAATCAATACACCATTTTGAAGGTTTTTTCACCAGCTTTTCAATGGTCCAAACCCCAAGCAACTATCTCTTACTGTTTAGAAAATTCAAGGCAATTATTTTAATTTTGCTGGAGGATTTAGCCCAGCTACCCTGGCAGCCTTTCCCTGGTTAGATGTTATTTCTACTTTGAAAGGTCGACCCTTTTAACCAAATAGCAAAAAAAAGCGGAGCCCGTGCGTTACGCGAAAACCGCAAGGACTATCCAAACCACTTTTTGCATGCATTACACGGGAGCCTGACAAGGTTTATAAAAAAAATCCGGAATCAAACATGGGGTTGAGGAATCATCAGGACAACAAAATGCTCCAATAGCCAGAGCCAAAATCCAAACAACAACGAGACAGCTGTATTTAATTGTTAGAGTCATCCAATTGTTAAAAGCTTGATCGTTGATGATACAGAGGCAGCTTCGGGCCAGGGCCCCGTATTAAAATATATTCCGGTGTAAGGCTTCGGGCTATGGTTCTGAATAAAATCATCATTCCGTCCTCACCAGCAGACATGTGTCGGTTAATTGTAAGCAACTAAAAGCATATTTCGTAAGGCTGGGCTGAACCCGATTACCGATTCAGAATGCCTCACATAATTCCTTACCAACATTCGCAATATCGGTAGAAATCGGGAACGGTAGATGAAATCCAGGCAGATCGGTAATAAACCAAATTGAAGATATTTTCACTTATACGTTGACCGATTTTGAAGTACGAATACACAATTTTGAAGGTTTTTCACCAGCTTGCCAATGGTCTAAACTCCAAGCAGCAGTCCGCTATTGCTTAGAAATTAAAAGGCAAATTTAAAAATTTTCCTGGGGAATATGGCATCAGCCAGTTTCGTTTATTGATCGGCCCAACCTTAATATTTTGTCATGTTAGGTTAAATCCACCATTCGTAGAGAAAGATGAATCAATAATGTTTTCATGATAACCTTCAGCTTAGTAGCTAGATACCTTGGCAGCCTTTCCCTGGTTGAATGATATCACTACTTTCAAAAGCGGACCCTTTTGGGCCAATCAGCCAAGCAGCAAAGAAGGAGGAGCCCAATCCATTCTGTCGAGAGTGGAAGTGACGACGGCCCTAGTATATTAATACCTTCATTCGTGTCGATTTATCGTTTGTGTCACAAAGTACACAATCGTCGTGCTAAGTCATGCATAAAAATGTTTAAAGTTTAAAATATATAACGCTAAAACCAACTACAGATGACAAATAATCACGGGCATCGCAGCTATATTTCCTCAAAGAAGGCTAGAAAATATGCACAAACCTCAATACGAACAACAGAAAATCATGTACCAGACATTGCTTTCTTTGTGAACACATGGCCTACGTTTCAGTCGAATAGTTAAGATTTGAATTTGACCTTTTGCCCTTTCACTAAATCATTAGCACTCCTTTAGCACTACGATACTGCCAACCCACTAGTTTTTCTAGCATGATTTTCACTCTTGTCTTATTTTTAGCTACTTTTATATAAACATAGTTGATTGGCAGAAATTGTTCAATGTTGGTGATTTTTTTACTTTATTTGATATTTACATTACATGTGTAAATTGTTCTAATTTATAGGAAATGCTTATAGGAAATTATTTATTTAAAATATACTACTTTTTTTTTCTGATGTATTAATAATACATTTTGTCATGTTAATCCAAATTGTAGTTATGGCATCCTCAAATTGGTGGAGTTTTCGAAGACGCTGATAAGTGGAGTTTCATTACAACACTCTACGATGGGCCATGCAACACATTTGACAGTCGTAAGCATTCCTCTGCAATAACTACTCACTTCGAAAATGAATATTATTTGCTAGCAACACAATAGGGCAGTGACACAACGTAGTATTATTGTATATAACTCTATGCTGGAGCCAGTAACTGGGATAGCTGCAAGGGGCACTGGAGGGGAAAAAGAAGGGTGTCTTACTGACAACAATGTGTTAAGAGTGGATTTCGTAGACCTCTGATGCGCGATTTTTGTCAATTCGATGGCAGTTGCTGACATTTTTAAGCAAGTGGAATCTTTATTTTTCAATTACAACCTAGCAGCACAAGGGATTGGAGAAAACAACGTTTTTTTAAGCTTATGAAACCGCTCTCAAAGCACTGCCTTGACTAGAAGTGCCGTTGTTTAACCCTCCATTTTAATCTAGTGCCCCTTGCAGCTATCTCTCTTGTAGCCAACATGACGTCACATGACGCTGCTCTTTTGTGGATTATTAATCTTTAATGTCGAGTGTATGCTCCTTTTCCGTTATGTCTCTGTTAACACGCAACAATTTAACTTCTTTACCAAAAAGCACGAGCATTCTTTTACGTTTTTATGAAACTTCTCAACACAGCTGAGGGTTGTGGGTATCGGCATCATATCCACCAAACCAAATCTACAAATAGTAGCCATGGACTCAAAAACTGCAGACACTCCGTGAAAAGTTCCTAAGCCAGAACCTAAACCCCTAAATTCTAAACCACAAACAGTCCCTAAGACACAAAGTAGTGATAAACATTTTTGCATCGCAGCCTTTATGAATATTAATAAACCAATGTAAAATCAAATCTAATTAAGGATGCACCTGCCCTAAAAATATTCCCCCAAAAATATATTTTTTAATGTGTTGTCGTCCGGTAACACGCACCCTTCATGGTACAACAATTTTTTTATATTAACCGAGATTTTTCATGGCTAAAAACATTTTTGGGGGTTTTTAGGTAGCATTGCGTAGGGTTGTAAGTTTCACGTTCAAACTTCATTTTCTTGTATCGTTCGTGAATAGTAGAGTAGAACAGAATAGACGTTGTCAGCCAATAATCTTGCAGCTTTTTGAAGGCCCAAGTGGTAGATGTTAAGTGGAAGAAACCACCATCGTGTCAGTTGTTTTTTGCTACAGGAGGAGGAAACCACAGTACGCGGAAGTATCCCACGTACAACGGATGGGAAACAGCCGGAGAAACACCCGTACTTTTGTGCTATTGCTAGCTCTCATTCACTGAAAACACCATAACTTTACTTAGAATTGCGATAATGACTAGAAATTTTTACACTAGTTCCCAGGTGTGGTAACTATAAAGTGGACTAAAATCATACTTCACACAATTCCAGTGTTGTTTTTAAAAATTTCTAAAATTTGGGCTGTGTAAGTTTACACTATAGAGCAGTGACACAACGTAGTATTATTGTATATAACTCTATGCTGGAGCCAGTTACTGGGATAGCTGCAAGGGTCACCTTAGGGGGAAAGGAAGGGCGTCTTACTGAAGACAATGCTGTTAAGAGTGGATTTCTTAGGCATATAACGCGCGATTTTTCTTGATTTGTTGACAGATGCTGACATTTTTAAGCAAGTGGAATCTTTATTTTCTGATTACAACCTCGCAGCGTAAGAGATTGGACAAAACAACGGTTTTTTTAAGCATACGAAATCCGCTCTCAAAGCACTGCCTTGACTAGAAGTCCCGTTGTTTACCCCTCCATTTTAATCTAGTGCTCCTTACAGCTATCTCTCTTGTAGCCAATATGACGTCACATGACGCTGCTCTATACGCAAATTGTGATTTTGTTATAAAATATAAAAAATTGTGGTAGCAAAATTATCTTAGTTCACGTGATAGTGCTATGCATACAGATGATTTAGAGATCAAACCATCATTTGTGCACCAATTTTGCCAATGTTATCAACACAGCAGTATAAAAGTTAATACACTTTGCCAAAAATGTACCACGTGGTACTCCCACAAAAACTGACTAAATCAAAATTTAAAATATGCTCTAGACTCTTACATCAATATACTTTATAAAGTAACAAAAAAAATTATGACACTAGATAAATTACACTAAATGAAAAAATCTCCAAAGTTACGCCACATTTTAGGGTAGGTGCCTCCTTAAATGGATTATTTTAAGACTTCGATTAATGTTAATGGTGAGCAGTTCCATCTACATTCTGCATTCTTGCAAAGTTGTCCTTCTGTGTCCTTCTGTCCGGATCTTGGTTTGACTTCACTGAGAAGCTCTAGTTATTGTTGTGGAACATTGTACGTTGTAGTTTTTTGTTGAGTTGAGTACTTGTTCATATGTTGTTGCCAGAGGATTGTTGGGAGATTGGTGTTATCTAGACACACGCTATTGTGTCGTCGCCAAGTAACAGTAGATCATCCCATTGTAGACATCCGATTGTAAAAAAATGATTGTTAATGATAAAAAGGCGGCTCACTAGCAGACATGTGTCTGCTAACTGTAAGTAACTGAAAGCATATTATGGCATGTTGAGGATAAATCCCAATGCGACAGAAATGTTTCAAACTGTGGAAAATGTAAGGAGAAGGGTCAGAGACTAAGAAAAACTAAGATTTAAAGGATGAGTGTCCACCAATCATAGAAAAAGATGCGTCAATAACGTTGTTATTATGTTACTGGCTAGCTAGCTAATAAGATTTTTCCTATGTTAAATCTCATAGACTTTTTGCTCATGGCTAGCGCAAAATTGAGAAGGCCTACGTACCTGAACTTTTGCAAACGGATGCATGGTGACCTGAGGATGGTCCTTTTGTTGGTTTGGGGGTTGTAGGGATCAGGACAAATGCGTGGGAGGGTTTTGAAATTCGCCACCGGCGAATTTAAATTTCGTTTCTTTTCCAAGCTGCAACCAAAGATTTTAAGCAACAATGGCTTGAACAATCAAGACTGGTCCTTAGATTTATTGTAAAAGCCTGGACGAACTAAAAACTGAACTGTAACGAAGGACAAAATAAAGAAACATTAACGTTGTCGTGGATTGCGTAAGAATAAAGGGAAGCGCGTTAGATGATGGTTACGCAACAATACGAGCATACACGAGCTAAAGGGTTTTTTTGTTAATAACCCCCCCAAAAAATGCTTCGCGTTCTGCTGTTTTAGTAACAGCGACCTTTGGGGGTTTCTGCATGACTAAATGTGAACGAAATCTTGAAAAATTAAGGGAAAGTTGCAGGGATATACAAAACAACTGAAGGGGATGTGCTGATTGAGTGAGCGAAGCAAACGAAATCAGCGATTGTTAGTCAGTGTGTGCAAAAATGGGCTTGAACCATCTTAAACAGACGGTGTAACCTTATGTACGTTCGCAGTCCTATGAAAGTTGTGATATCCACCCAAAACCAAAACTGGTAGAAAAACCCGCCAAGTTTCCAAAAACGGTCGGTCTTTGAAGGTAGTGATATCATTCCACCAGGGAAAGGCTGCCAAGGTTAATCCTATTGGCCAAGTTAATCGTACCGAATAATACTTTGGACGTTAAATGAAAACTTGAAGATTGCTACCGCTAGTAGCAATCTTCTAGTTTTCATTTAACTTGCGAACTAGTAGTATGTGCGATTAACTTGGCTAATAGGATTAACCTTGGCGGCCTTTCCTTGGTGGAATGATATCACTACATTCAAAGACCGACCGTTTTTGGAAACTTGGCGGGTTTTTCCACCAGTTTTGGTTTTGGGTGGATGATGGATACGGATCATGACTAAAACATTGCCGCTGAAATATCATGTGACAAAAACATAGCAGACAAAACATCCCTGGGCCAAAACCAGCGTGGTAAAAACATCGCATGGAAATTACATCACGGATACAACATTACAAACAATAACACTGTCGATGAAACATCACGGACGAAACATAGTGGACGAAACATCGCAAATTTAAAATAAGGTCTTACTTAACAAAAAATATTGCATCAACAACTTGATCATCAACAACAATATTGCATCCGCCCTGTCTCAAGAGTTGAAGCCGGAAGTTGTGGGTCATTCCACGTGAATAAATAATCAGTAAGATAATAATAAGATCACGGTTGTCACAATCTTCTTCGATTTTCATTATTCGTTCGGAGCTGTGATTATGTGAAAGACGAAGGGCCCAGGTGGAATTTCAGAGATTCCTTTCCAGTTAGTTTTATCCTGCTCCAGCTTCAGTGCATTTACAAATTTCCAAATTGATTGATGGTTACATGAAAGCATTGACTGGGATTCCTGATGCATACCTTCGATGGCATTGTTTGTTCTTGGCAAGCCATGTAACCTACTTTCATAACAGTTCTGATTGAGTGGTTTCAGCAATTTTAGTGGATAAGAAGGAGTTCCTGGCACCCATCTGACAACACGTATCAATTGGTGTTTAAAATATTTATTTTTTATTTTTAAAGTTTTAGGCCGGACCTGGCCTGAACTGGTTTGTTTTTATAGATTTGGTGACTCGGCAGATACTGCCATGAATATTTAAAAGTTTTAAGTGATTTTTTTTCACCTGAAGATGGCAGGTTGACCTCCCGAAACATAGTATCCTCTTTATCTTGTGCACGATTATGGCTAGAACTTCTTCTTATCTGCTAAAAGTTCTATAACTACCCAATAAGTGTTTTATTTTCACCTAAATATGAGAGATTGACTTCCCGAAACACAGTGTATTCCACGTTACAATCTGAATTTTGGGGCACATATCCTATCCGTCCGGGTCAACCTCTTAATCCAAGTGCTTTCAAAATAGTTCATCAGAGACGTGTTTCGAAGATCTTTCCAAGTATCCTCTTAATTGCTGGATGGGAATGCTTGGCGGCAACAATGGAACGATGCTTGCTTGTTGAGGGTATTGTTGCAGCACTGCTGCTAAAAATCAGTTATCCTGCAATAAATTCTATGAATGGCTTTATCATCCATCTTCAAATTAGTTTTGAGATCATTCTCTCTGTCATTTTCCAAAGAACGAGAACAACAGCTGTGTGGTCACCTTAGTTTACTAGCCAAGTTACGTGATATGCGCATCATGGCAGAGAGCTGTGACACATCTTTTACTGGCTTTATTGTTTACAGATTCTTGAAAATAATATGTATTTGCACTGTTCATCATTGTCTCATACCGGAAACTAAATACCATAATTGAAACTGAGACTTAATTCTTAACTATCGCTTGGTTGTGAGTTACCATGGAGTAACATTACAAATCCCGCATGTTCCCTTTATCATATACATTCTGAAAATGTCAGCAGCACTCAGATCCACCTAAGTAGAGTGCATATACATTTTTATAAGAGATGATGAGAAGTTTGCGAAAAATTGCTTGGCCAGGCAATCAAAGTTTCAAAGATTAGTAATATACTTCCGAACGTTTGGCTTCACAAACACCACACAACAGAAAACACGTATTGTAAAACCTCCCTATCGACTATCTTGCTATTTATCTAGAAATAATTCCGTTGTTGCCAACAGTTGTGTAGCTTGTCTTTAGTTTTATTGTTACGTGCCTGATTGGCTTCCTACAATTAAGCTGAGACGTAGTATGAACGCTTTACTAATTGTTTCTCCTCATTATAACGCGCCTTGATTTGAATTGTCTTTCCTATGTTCACGGCAAAATCGTTTTTGTTTCCTCTTATTTTATTTTCTCATCAATAATTTATACACGATGTCACCTTTTGTTTTCTACAATAAAACTCTTTTCAGAGAGGTTGCATACAAAACAGTCTCTAATTATTGCCATTTTTTGTTAGGCCGTTTGGCCAAGAAAATATTTTGCAAAGTTTCAATTACTTATCCTTATCTTCATCAACTGAAAAATAAACTCATGACTACTGTGTCTAGCCAGATTATAGTTCCTACCGTAAGGTGAGTTTCTAGAATGTGTGGGTTTCCATAAGTTTGCCTGGACTTATTTAAACACAGAAGACATTCTGTGGAGGTCTAGTTAGTAGGCTTAACTGGATTTGGGTGATTATTATGAAGGTAAATGGCATCATGGACAAATGATGCGAGTCACTGCCACTGTTTTATCTCATGAGTTCTGCTGTAAAAAAAAGAGGCTGAAGTTGATGTAAGAAAATGCTTACTAACTGGAGAACAAACCATATGACCTACAAACTTGGAATTGATTACCTAGATTCTGGCTTTCTGCATGCCAACGATCCACGGACGGTCGTTTACTTTGTCGAATCTGTAAAGAAGAAACGTGTAATTGTCATGTGGGAACGAAGTCACCAGTAATGTACCGACAACACCATCGTTTGCAGGTGTAGAGGCTGTGGGAGAGCAAAATTACGCGCTGACTGCACGTATCCCCCGCCGTCACAAAGTTGTGCCACCAAGCACTTTTAAAACACTAAGACGATATTTAATTTACTTTAATTTGCAATTTTCTTTTCAGGTGGAAATCCTGTACTTGCTAATCCAACGCTGCAGTATTGGTATCGACCAATTTGTGGAAAAGATTATCTGAAGGTTGGCCAACGAAATTCTATTGTTAAATAAATTTTGTTCAAGTATTCTGTACTTAAACAAAACATCTAAAACATCTTGCTTTGAATGTGATCAAACAGTTTTGATGACTTACTGCGGTCAGGCGTTAAGCGATGGAACGTTTCGATTTTCTAGTCACAAAACTGAATGTGTTAATTATGTATGCCAAAGGTTTTATTGTAACAAAAGAAAATAGAGCTGCAGGAGATATAATTTCATTATGCTTTAGTGTTATTTTTTAAATATTTATTGGTTGCACGAAACATGGAACATTTTACTAAACGTAGCTTAAAAACATAATCTTAGTCGTATCCAGATCCAAAGATCCATCCTAATATTAACACAAGAATCAGATTCCATCTTCCAGCATATATTCCAATTTTCGTTCTTTGCAGGTATATTTCAGTTCACGTACAGCATATCCTATGGATTATTGGATGTACCAGTACGTTTCAGTCAGCAGTGCTACTTTTATAAAGTACAGCCTCAAGGTAATAAATATATTTTTACCAAGAAACAGCACGGAAAACGAATAGACTCAGTCACTTCTAAATAATGCAAACACGACATTGCAAGTACGTTAGGATATGTATTGTTTAAATTAATTATTTCCCATTTATCATTGTTTATTTTGTAGAATGTAGACCGTCTTTTATAAACCTGAGAAGTGTTATGAATTAGGAAACAAAAACGAACTCATTTGATGTTTAAGGACAGGTTAAACTGAACTGAAACCAAAACAGGAAAGGAACACGATTAAGCTTTTCTGTAATATTTCAGAGATGTTTATACCAAGCGAAACTTTACTGCTGTCTTTAACCATTAGACAAGCAAGCAAAATTAAACTATTTCAACTGATAAAAAACACTGGTCATTGAGAAAGGGGAAGAAACGGTTATTTAATGTTTATTGCGTGAGTTTTTAGTACAGTGCACGTCAAATCAGTCCATCTTTAATAAAGAATGAATATGTGGTTTTGTTTGGCTGCATTCAGATTATCGGCTAATTGTTTTTGATATTAGCAAAATTTGAAGCCAAGAGCGTAGAATTAACGAGAATTAGATGAACTCAGCCAACACACACTGGCCTAAGTTTTTGTTTAATTTGTTCTGTACTATTCTTCAGTCAAGTTGTCTCCTTTTCGCTCTTGATCTTACTAATGATGTACATGACGATTAGGTTTTTAAAAATCATTTTTCAGTGATTTCATTAAATTTAGTAACAATAATGCGACACATGCAGAATCAACCTTAGCTTTCCTATGGTGTTCAAAAGGAAAATACTAAAAAAAAAAAACAGTATTAAGGTTTCACTTGGTCTAAACACTGCAGCAACGTTTTAGTAACAATTACAGGAAAGTTTATTTATGTTACTTTCCTGTTTTGACTTCCGATCAATTAAATCTTGCCTTACACATCAAATGAGTTCGTTTAGTTCTCACATTCGGTATACATTGGTATACCATATATGTACTTGTTCTGTACTCTTTGTTATGAACAAGTGTTGAATTTCCCGTGTTTCGCTTGATCAATCAGTGCATATCCTTCAGTTGGAAGCTGGTTTGTCTGCGGCTTGCTTTCATCGCCTTTTGCCTTTCTGCGTACTTACACGAAGGAAAGCCAAATGAGTAACGGACATTTCGTTTCAACGTGGGAAGTTGAGGTCAAGCCACTAAATAAACTAATTCGTAATAACTCGACAACAGTATTGCTTCCTCTTCCCAATACTTCAGATCGTAATACTTTGTTGCAATACTTCAGGTAGTATTGCGAAAAGGTCTGGGCATTCAAGGTTTTTGTGCGCTCCATACTTGAGTACACAACCCTAGTCTGGTCGCCACATTTGGTCAAGGATATTGATATCTTGAAAAAAGTCCAGCGCCAGTTCACAAAGCAATTGCCGGGATTTCGAGAACACCAGTTTGTTACATATGCTACAAACCCCTGCACAAACATATCCAAGCCACACACTTCATCAACATAGTTACGTTTGCGATTCCATACTGTAATTATTACACGCATTCAACCAATTCACATAACGGCTCAGGGTATTATGTTATGCACTGAAGCCAACATTAGCACTAATGCGTTTTGGTCATGGCTCGTGATATTGTTGACCGATTTACATGCTGTTTTCTGCATCCACCATGTATTAACTGCCAGCATTTATCTCAATTTGGGACCAATGACCTATTCCTAAAGGAACCGCAAGTAAAAAAATTTATTTATGTAAGGGGGGCAGGGTCGGGGGTACCCCTTAATAATCTTAATATGTAGCCCCCTCCGTGGTGACCAACGATCGACGGTTGTTTGGTGGCTAAACCAAAGCATGCGGCTGCAAACTCTACTGGGTCTACTAATAAAATACCCAACCTCAGGAATTAGCCAGCAACATCAGCATCAGCGTCAGCATCAGCAGCAGACAATTAAAAGTAACGTTTTTTTTTTCATGGCTACAATTTAATGTAACGTTTTTCTTCATTCTTCGTGCGCATGCTATGTCTTATTTATTTATTTATTTATTATACTTACAGGAGTCTAATAGCCCACACGCTATGCACTCCTACATATGCGCTATGCGCTATGTCTTTGCTACGGTGCCTAACAATTCTTGGAGCACGTGTTATGTATTACGAACTTTTGCCCAAACAGTTGGTTGTTGATGGGTAAAATGAAAAAAATCCGTGTTTCAACTAAATGTATATAATTTTAAACCAATTTAAGCTGCGTTTTTAATTTCGAGGCCTGTTGGCCTGTTAGCTGCTCGAAATTGGCAGCTATTAACGATAGAATGGTCTCTTTATTTCGTGGATGCAGGCTTTCAAAGCTGAGTGGAATTGTCTCAAAGTAGCAACAATTATGACTCCTTATGTGCCCTCTTCTGTATTCAAGGTGGTGGAAACAATCACGGATATTACCATTTACAGTTTGCATACTGAATGCTGATTTACTCGGTGATAGGATTTTTTCTAAAGAATTCAATAAAATTCAGGTATCCGTCTTTTTTGGGGCTGCACCAAAATTTCGACAAAATGTCCTGTTAACCTTTAGTTGCATGAATTAGTTTCGGATACTTTTTTTTACGGATTATATGGGTCAGTCGAGGGATTCGAACCAGCATTCGCTTTGTTTGGACACGAGGAGCTGACCACACGGCTAATGCTGCTCGCTTTGCTCGGTTCCACGGGGCCCCTTTCCAAAGTTCAAGAGGGGAGGGGAAGAGGGGAGGGGAAAAGGGATGAGAAGCGGACGCCGGACATGACAATAACTGCTTACTGAATGTGCGCATCAAGCACTAGAGGGAATATGGGCAGGTGCCGGGAGGGGGTGGGTTTTTTTTTTGGGGGGGGGGGGGGCTTTAAAAAATTTATAACCAAACACCAGGGGGACTGGGCAGAATACAGACCCGACAGGGAGGTATACAGACCCCACACTGCTGGAGGGTGGTCGGATGGCCTGGGAGGGAACGGGGTGTGCAGGTTGGGGGGCGTCGGAAGAAATTGAAAAAGCAACGATGCGCCGGAGGGCTTGCAGTGGTGTGTGTGGTGGCTGGGTGTTCAGAGGGGAGAACAAACACAGAGAATGCCTCAGGAAGGGTGGGGCGGTATACAAACCCTTCACTGCTGGAAGGCGGGCAGTGGATTACGGGGGCACTCAGGGGACCTCAAGTTCTCATATGCGTAATATGCGATTTGTGAATGCTCCTCGTTACAGCAATCGTGTGCATTATTGCGATCGTGTGCGTCACTTGTGATTTGTGAATACTCCCTGTTTTTGACTCGCGTTGAAGATTCGTTCTCCAATTGAGATTTTGAAATACAAATATCTTTTCTTCTAGCTTACCCTGACAGTTGTTTTTGGTCTTCATTTGTTGTCTGATAATTCAATTTGACGAATTTCCAGTCCATCCTTGCCAAGAATAGTTTGATAAACCAAATTTAAAAAAATTCTACTGGACGAAGCAATGGGTCGTTCCAGCCATTTGTGAACGTAAATGACGTATGTCTAGTAATGACGTATGTCTAATAATAATAATAATTTTATTTTAATTAGTTACAGTAGTAACCTTCGAAACTGTTTATACAACAGTTTGTGTGAGTTTCAAGACAAAGTTATGAAAGTAATAAAAAAAATTTCTTAAATAAAAATAAAAAGTAATAGTAAATAAATAATAAATTACACCATAGTACAACTTTCCCTCCCCATGTGGAGGATCACAGTGTAATCGATTTTAAAACATATATGAATAATAATTACTAATTTTGCCAATTCAACCATTCAACACTACACAACAGAAGTAAATTGTAAACAACTTTAACGTTATTTACAAAAGCTTTAACAATTATTATTTTTTAATTGTTAAGTAAATAGTCTTTTATTCTTAATTGAAATTGTTGTTAACTTACACAAGTTAATAATATTTTTGGAATATCATTAAATATGTTAGGTATGAAATATTCTCGTTTTCTTTTACCGTATAAATTTTTCCAAGCCGGTAATTTAAAGCTATCTTTTATAGTTCTTGTTTTGCTTAAACTGGAAGATCTTATTTTAAATGTATTATCAAAATAATATTTTATTAATATAACTAAAGTTTTAAGTTGTCTTATTTTCATAATTTTATTTTGTTTAAAAAGTGTTTCTGTTTGTACTTCATATTTTTATTCTCCAACAAAATTTTTATTAATTTGTTCTGTATTTTTTGCAATCTTTCCAATAAGTATTCTGTTGCATGTCCATATATTTCAATACCATATCTAATTACACTTGATACCCACGCATCAAAAACTATTTTCTTCTGTTTCTTATTTAAAATTTCTCTTAATTTATAGACTTTTGGGCGTAATTTTTTTTATTGTTACTATTATATGATTTTTAAAAGAACAGTTTTTATCAATTTCAATTCCTAAATGTTTCATTGTATGTTTTTTTCGAATTTAACACATTTATCATTACAAGAAAAAATTTCATTTTCATATCCTTAAGTTCTTGCAATTTCCGTAATGTTTTATAATCCATTTATTTTTTAAAATTTTCATTAAGAGACAGTAATATATAATAATAAATATTTGTATTGTTTTTTCTTTACTTATAAATAGTTCATTTTATATGTAGTAATCATTTATTACATTAAAGTCATGTTACAAATTTTCTATCATTTCACAATAATTATTATTTAAAGATATTAACGCTGTATCATCAGCAAACATAAAAATGTTGGTTTTCTCTATAATTTCTGCAATATCATTTGTGTAAATTAAGTACAAAAGAGGTCGAAGTACCGAACCTGGCGGTACTCCATATTTACTTAAAATAGAATTGAACAACAGTTTTTCTATCCTGTAAATAGTTTTTTATTAAATTATAAATATTTCCTCTTAAGCCGAAATTATAACATTTCCTTAATAAAAAATTCATATCGAAAGTATCAAAAGCCTTTTGTAAATCTATTAAAACAATTCCAACATATTTTCCATCATTTAATTCTGTTGTTATTAGATCATTAATTTCCGACAATAAATCATTTGTGCCCATTATTTTTCTGTATCCAAATTGTGATGTTAAATTTTTACATTTATCAAAAAAATTCCATATTTTATTAACAAAAAATGTTTCTAAGACTTTATTAATTACAGACAACAGAGCTATAGGCCAATAGTTGTTTAAATCCTTTTTATTTCCCTTTTTACATACGGGTCCTATGATTTGAGTTTTTAACTGTTCTGGCCAAACTTCGTGTTTTATCATTGCATTTATTAACTTACATATCACTTTTGCAGTATTTTCTTTTGATAAACCCGTAGCATGAGCGTTATTTAATTCTGTTATAATATGTATTATTTCATTCTCAGTTGCCTCTTCCAAGTAAATTGTTGGTTTTGTTACTTTCACATTATTAATTCTTTTTTTTTATTAATTCCTTTGAGAAGGTACTTTTTTAAAAATATTTCATGTTCATAGATGTTTATTGTTCTTAATTTTGTCACTTGATTTGAAAATTTGTTTTAAATTTATTTACAACACCTTCCAAACATTCGCCATTAAATGAGTTTATAATTTCTTCATCAATTTTTTTACTATTTTTTTCAGTTAATTCATCAACAACTTCCCATATTGATTTTTTCGTTTCTTTGTAGATTATTTATATTATTTTGAAAGAATTGTTTTTTACATTCTTTAATTTTATTGTCTATAATTTTTTTCCGTTTTGCGTTTTCCAAGTAAATATTTATTTTTTAATCTTAAAGATTTTAATTCATTCCACATTCTGTTTTTTCTATTTACGCATTCCACTGTTCTTTTGTGATCCATTCTTTCTAATTTGTTTATTTTTAGTATTTTTATTAAAATTTCCTTTTTTGTTTTCTCGTATTTTCTGAATAAATGTTTGAAACTTATTTACAATTTCGTCTTAAATTTTATATTCATGTCACCAATAAAAATCTGTTGTACACTATTTTCACCATTTTGCATTAAAATTTCTTTTAAAGTTTTTGTAAAATCATTTTTATTTGAAGAAGGTTTTCTATATGTCACCACAATTTGTAAATCACAAATTCTATTTATATTATTATATATTTTAATTTCTGTAATGTTATTTTCATGTTGATCAATATTATTATAGGTTACAACAAATTTTGATTTAACAAAAACAATCAAACCTCCTCCTCTAGATGTAATCTCTCTAGTAATTACCAATTTATCGAATCCATTTAAATTATAATTGTCAACCTCATCGTTTTTATATTAATTTCTGTTAGTACGATCACTTCCCAGTTTACCTTTATTTCCAGAATACTTTGTACAACAAAATCCCAGTTCAGTCTTAAAGATCTAACATTTAAGTGCAACAATTTAACATATTCATAACATCTTCAGCAATTTGTGTTCTCACTTGTTCCTTATTTCTGAAAACCTTATTTACGTATTCGAAGGATTTTCCTTTTCTATTAGATCATTTTCATCTAATAATAATAATAATAATAATAATAATAACTTTAATACTTTTATCCTGCTAATATGCGGAAGGGATAGAACAGGTAGTAGTGGTTACTTATGTTCAGCCCATTAAAAATATAAATACAATAAATTCTAAACGAAGCAAGCAGTCTGCATTAAAGACTGTCCTTGTGAGGAAACACAATACACTAGTCCAAGAAAGAAAGAAAAGACAACTGCCCCGACTGGGACTCGAACCCAGGACTTCCCGTTTACTAGTCAGGCGCTCTAACCACTGCGCTACCGAGGCAGGTACTGGCTACAGGCTCCAGCCGAGCTCCTTGTGATTTTCTTTATTTAAATAAATTCTAATTATACAATAAAACAATTATACAATTATACAATAAAAAACACTAATTCAAGATAACCAAGTTGTATCGTTCACCAGATAGACCTAACCTCGTTATTGTAAAAATAACTACATATAATACAAAACTATTTATACAATAAAAAAAAATAATTCAAGATAACCCAGATAGATGGGACGTCGTTATGGTAAAAAGAACTACTTGAGTCTCGAAAGGACTCTGAACTATCCAATGATCACAGTCTGGCTTTAATTGAGTTTAGAGCAGCAACATAGACAACATCTCTATGCAGTGCACTCCGGGCTTTAACTACTCTGTTACTAAAGTTATATTTTCGATAATCAAGTTTCGATTTCTGAACAGTTAATTTAAACTTGTGTCCCAGAGTTTTAAGGTGTTCATGCACAAAACAGATCGTTCGGTCTATAATGGTAAACCCACGTAAAATGGAAAACGTGAGGTAAAGATCCGCATTTAACCTTCTCAGTTAGAAGGATTCAAGTCCTAATTTACTTAAACGATCCTTGTAAAATAGTGAATAGAACCACGATATACATTTTGTGAAACGTCACTGAACACTTTCAATGCGCTCAATATCATCCCACAAATGCGGAGGCCAAACATGGCTTGCATACTCAATGTTCAATTTCTGGCATTGCAGCAGACCTCGTCGCCGATCCCCCTGTTGGCTGGAGTAATATAAGCCCACCGTACCCCTGCATGTTGTAGAAGGCGACTAAAAGGAAATCCAAGATCACGGTCTGCTAGTGTGCCAAGGGTCTGCATGGCGGAGGGTTTTTGGTCCGTCTTTAGCACTAGCAACCTGAACACTACGGTGTGCGAGTGCGCCTACGGTGTGTATGGCGAGCAGGTTTTACACCCATCGCAAGCACTAGTAATAAAGAGGTGAAGGGACAGCCAGACAAACTGGACCTGGGGTGGCTGCTTAGAGGATGTTTGGCGGTTTGAATCCCCTTTTGGGTTTAGTTCCAATTTGCTCATTCTGGCCACTGGGCTTTTCATCCTCATCCCCCAGCATGTTGGCCGTGTGCTGCAACCTAGTAATCCATGGAGGCGGAGATCCTGGCTTTCGGGCTTTGGCTCCTTATTCCAAAGGACGGGTGGCTTGCGCGAGCCAGTCTAAGGTCAATCGGCTATGACCTTTCGGGTCCTGTTGATGTGGGGAGGCGGCTTGTGCTGTACCCATCTGCATCACGGACACAAACTATTTGGGTTATCGACAGAGGTGGTGTGTACGGCTTCCTTGGTGGCCTCGCCTCTCAGCATGCTTAGGCTGCCACCTCACAGAGATAGACGACGGTGTTAGCTTCCTGGTGCAGGGCCCTGGATATGCGGCTTCCGGCCCTGCATCACCCGAGTGCCACGCAGGGTTTTCTTTTCTGGGGGG
>JAHWFP010082715.1:18619-31201 GCA_023313725.1 Lithobius niger
TTTGCTCTCCATGGCAACTACTTCCCCCATCTCCCTCGAAAAAATTTCCCCCAAAACAATTTCTTTTCCTCCTCGCGGCACTAGCAAGCATGAGAGGAGGGTACCTGAGATGGTGGCTGATGCCCTGTTACCAGATTTCAGTAAAAGTCGGGACTAAGTCCCAAAGTTCCTGGTAGTGACAGGCAATGGCCGAGATGTTATGCAACTCGGTCCATTCTCTGTACACAAAGTCCTGAAAAGAGTCTGTGGGTCTGATCAGAAGAGTGTCTCTCGGCTCCGTGCTGGGGGATACCTTGTTGAAGTTGCAGACGATGCTCAGGCAAGGAGGCTTTGGACAGCGAGAGCACTGGGGTCATGCCCAGTGCGTGTCGAGCCGCATCTTACTTTGAACAGCAGCAAGGGGGAAATGTTTTTCGCTGTTGGCTTATTTCCAATTTTCCTTAGTATTATTTCCAGCGATTTATGTCTATTTATTTACTCCTTTATTGAGCCTTGTGAGTGTATGATTTGTCTTCCTTCTCCATTGACTATGGCCGAGTGAATTTCGATCCAATGGAGCCCTGGTCACGGTTGTGACCTTAATAACGGGTTCAGTTAGTTATCTTTATGCCAGTGGAGGATGTGGCCATGGTGACTAAGGCGCTATGCAAGTGATCTGGGGTCGAACTGGGTAGCCGGTTCGAATCCGGGTCATGCCACTCTGACGAAACGTAAGAGCATAAAGGTGGCTTACTGAACTACGTTATTTCTAGTGTGTTTTTCGCTGTAGGCTTATTTCCAATTTTCCTTAGTATTATTTTCAGCGATTTATGTCTATTTATTTGTCTTCCTTCTTCATTGACTATGGTCGAGTGGATTTTGGTCCAATGGAGCCCTGGTCACGGTTGTGACCTTAATAACGGGTTCAGTGAGTTATCTTTATGCCAGTAGAGGATGTGGCCATGGCGACTAAGGTGCTATGCAAGTGATCTGTGGGCAAACTGGGTAGACGGTTCGTATCTGGGTCATGCCACTCCGACGAAACGTAAGAGCATAAAGGTGGCTTACTGAACTACGTTATTTCTAGTGTATGTTCTTCGCTGTTGGCTTATTTCCAATTTTACTTAGTATTCTTTCCAGGGATTTATGTCTATTTATTTATCCTGGACGAGCTCAAGTCACAAGGCATTACGGCTGTGAGGCGTCTGACATGGAAAGGCGACAATCATGCCCAGCCAACTTTCTTTTTCCTGACCTTTGATACGCCAGTTACACCGCAGCACATTACTGCCGGTTACCTGCGGTTGAAGGTCAGGAGTTATGTACCGAATCCAATGCGGTGTTTCCGCTGTCAATGCTTCGGCCATACCAGCGGCTCATGTAAAGGTAAGCCTACCTGTGTTAGCTGTGCTCAGGCAGCACACGAAGGCACTAACTGTGCTGGCCCAGAGCAGTGCGTCAACTGCGGTGGTCAGCACGGGGCCTCTTCACGGGACTGACGTGTTTATGTTGAGGAACGTCTGGTGCAGGAATTGAAGGTGAAGGACGGGCTTTCCTACTCAGAGGCCTGGAAGAAGGCTTTCCTACTCAGAGGCCCAGAACTATCGGCAGTGCCGACGACACGATCTTTTGCGCAGGTGTGCAGTGTGCCATTGCCTGGCCCAGTTAGTGAGTCTGCTGATTTGGCAGATTTGCGCGCTGAGCTCAGGTCTTTGACAAGGACGGTAGGCATGCTTGTTGCTTTGTTGACCCAGCAACATCCATCTTTGCAGGGTCTTTTGGGTTCTTCGGACCCGGTTGCAACTTTGCCGTCGACATCTGCCCAGCCTGTAAATGTTTCTGCTCCTGCTACTGTTCCTGTAACTGTTTCCAGGCAGGTTAAGGCTGCAGTTAAGCCTCCTCCCGCCCGGAGTACACCGCAGAAGATGTTGAAATAGAAGGCTCCTGCTGGTACAGCCTCAACACCACCCGTGAGGAAGTCGCCACCAGGAGGGAAGGTGAAACGGTCGTTGAACGCCCAGCTTGCTGAGGGGTCCGTTGCGTCCCCTCCACAACTTGATACTCCTTTACCCATGGAGCAGGGAGAGATTTTCCTGTTCCACTTCTCCAGAGATTTTTCCTCCTTCTGAGGACAACTTCATTCTGGACCTCACTCCGATTTTTGATTCAATGGAGGATTCAGATTTTTCGGATCGCCCAGGGGAGGAGTTGAGGAGGAAGATCAGTCTTAAGCCCGTCTTAATGCCTGCGCATACCATCGTTCAGGGGAAACTGCCAAAGTTATCGGACCCATGCAGAAGAGCTGCGGCTGCTTTTGTCACGTTGGTGACCTCTGTGCTGCTGCCTCCAGGAAACTTGCTTTAAGACGTCGGATAATCCAGTTGTTCGGGGTTGTTCTGTCTACTGTCTGGATGCAGATCCTGTGCCACGTGCACATGGTGGAGTTTCAGTGCTGGTTCAACATGTTCTGCTGCATGCCAGTGTGCCTCTGCACACTAGATTACAGGCGGTAGCAGTTAGAGTTTCTTTCCACTTCGATATTACTGTCTGTTTGCTTTATTTACCATCAGATGAGGTTTTTGGGGTTGGTGACCTGGAGGATGTGGTCCGCCAGCTTCCTGCCCCTTTCCTCTTGCTGGGCGACTTTAACAGTCACCACGTCCAGTGGGTAGGATCTAATACTGACAACAATGGGAGGATCCCTGAGGAGTGGCTGCAGAGGGGGTCCATTTGTATCTTGAACGAAGGCGCTATGACACACTGTAACCTGAGCACGGGCAATTAGTCAGCGGTGGAGTTGGCCTTTTGCTCACTTGCAGTCCCAGTTCACTTCACTTGGGCGGTCATTGCCGATCTGATGGGTGAGATCATCTCCCCATTGTGTTGTCTACAACACAGGGGAATTCTGTGGCTTCCAGGCAAGCCCGGTGGGTGCTTAAACGAGCTGATTGGTCAGCCTTTGCTGAGGCTGCTGTTTTCCAGCATGCGGTGCGGGACTTTACGGATGTGGATGACCTTTCAACGCATTTCACTGATGTCGTCCTCGTTACTGCTCATGCTACTATCCCGCGTACGTCCACAAACTGTGGCGGGTACCTATTTTGTGGTGGATGCCTGCTTGCGGGCAGGCCATTCAGCCCCGCCGGCGAGCGTTGCGTGCATTTATGGTCAGCACAACTACTGACAACTTTGTAGCCTTTAAGCGCTGTCGTGCCCATGCCAGGTATGTCATCCGTGAGGCTAGACGTGCTTCGTGGGCAGCTTATGTTTCATCGATCACGTACTCCACGCCTTCTCAGCAGGTGTGGTGGAAGGATCTCGGGAAGGAGCGTGCCTTCCCCGGTTTCATAGCTGAGGGTAGCGAATGCCGTGATCTCTTCTGTGCTGGATATTGCTGACTGTCTTGCGTCTACATTTGCGCAGGTCTCGAGTGATAACCATTATGATACTGGTTTCCTCATAATAAAGCGTAGAGAAGAGGCTCACTCTCTAGACTTTCGCTCCGACGGGCTAGAGGAATACAATTTACCGTTCCCCAGGCAAGAATTTTTTCAGCTTTGTTGCATGACTCCCCAGGGCCTGATGATGTTCACTATCAGCTGTTGAAACATCTGCCTCTTCCCTCCCAGCAGTTCTTGCTGGAGATGTTCAACCGTGTGTGGGAAGAAGGCTTTATTCCGGCAGCATTGAGGACAGCAGTGGTCATCCCGATTGTGAAACTGGGCAAAGACTCTACTGCTCCTTCCAGTTATTGCCCAATCGCTCTGACTAGCTGTGTCTGTAAACTTATGGAATGGATGGTCAGTGAAAGGTTGGTCTGGGTGCTGGAATCACGGGGATTCTTATCTGCATCCCAGTGTGGCTTTCGACGGTTCAGTCAACCACCGATCATCTGGTTGCCTTTGAATCGGATGTGAGGGAGGCTTTTTGCCTGCGTCAACATCTGGTTCAAGTTTACTTTGACTGTGGCTTGAGGGGACGGATGCTACTGTTCCTTTACGCTTACCTCTTAGGTCGTTCTTTTTGCATTCGTGTCGGGGCGACTCTTTCTCAAGGAGGTGTTCTTAGTGTCATCTTCTTTGCTATAGGGATAAACCCCATTCTCAGCAAGCTGCTGTTCCCCAGTCATTGTTTGTCGATGACTTTGGCCTGCGCTTTCGGGCAGATCGCATGCAGACCTGTGAGCGGCATCTACAGCTGGCAATTAACAAAGTCCAGACCTGGGCGGGCAGTAATGGTTTCGAGTTTTCTCTGGACAAGACTGTGTGCATCCACTTTTGCCGCCAACAAACACTGCACCCAGATCGTTGGCTGTACTTGGGACAGGCACAAATTCCTGTTGTCCCACAGGCACGTTTTCTTGGTCTGGTGTTCAATTCTAGGTTAGCTTGGCTTCCACACTTGCGTCAACTTAAAGACAAGGCTTTGTGGGCACTTAACATCTTGTGGGTTCTGTCGGGCACTTCATGGGATGCCTATCGCACTGTCATGTTGCACATTTACTGAGCCCTTGTCCGCAGTAAACTTGATTATACGTGCATGGGCTTTGGTTCGGCTAGTGACACGACTCTCCAGATGTTGGACACTGTGCATCACGGTGGCCTGCGTCTGACGACTGGGGAATTTCGAACGTCTCCAGTGGTCAGCCTTTATGTTGAGGCCTCGGAGCCACCTTTGGCCATTCGTCGGCGACAGCTTGCCATTCAATATGCTGTGCTTTTGCATGCTGTGCAATCCAGTCCTGCTTGGAAAACGGTTTTTGGGCCAGACTTGCTGGTCGGTAGGTGCAGGGTGGGTAAGGGTAATTTCCACGATAGGCTCCAGCAGTCCTGTCAAGAAACTGCCTTTGAAATACCTTGCATCTTGAGGCTTGTGGGGATGCCATTGCCCCTTGGCTTGTCCCAAGTGGCATTTTCATTTTTGCTGTGGCGTCCCTCCCAAAGGGTTCCACTCTACCAGTAAGGTACTTGCAGGAGTTCCGGCGACTGTGTTCTCAGTATGCCGGTTATCAGCGGCTGTTTACTAATGGGTCGAAGTCGAACGTTGGCATGACGTGTGCTTGTGTGTGTAAGGGAGTAATGGTTGCCCATCGCCTTCCATCAGGCTATTCTGTGTTTTCTGCAGAGCTTTTGGCTCTCCGCTTGGCGGTGAAATGGATCCTTTATCTTCAAGGGCACCCATTTCATTATCTTTAGCGATTCCATGATTGCCCTGGAGTCCTTGGCGAATTAAAATCCTCAGAACCCCTTGACACAACGTGTCCAAGCGTTGCTTTTCCACTTGCCTTGCCAGCGTAAAACCGTGCTTTTCTGCTGGATCCCGGGCCATGTTGGGATTGGTGGAAAGAAACAAGCTGATTCTGCAGCGAAAGGGGCCCTTTCTCGCCCTCTGAGAAGGGATGTCAGCATTGTTCCCTCAGACGCCTTTCCAGCTCTGCGTCTGAGGTTACACGCTTCGGCAAACCTTGTGGGACAGACAGGACAGTAATAAATTACGAGCTCCTAAAGGCACTGTCAAGGAATGGCACTCGGCGTGTCGCCGCACTCATCGTGAAGAGGTTGTGTTAGCCTGTTTGCGCTTTGGTCACACTCGACTTACTGTTTACTTTTGCAGGGGGTTGACCCTCTTAAATGTTATTGGTGTCGTTGGCCACTTACGGTCCTACACTTCCTTGTTGATTGTCGCCATCTTGATGGTGTTCGTCGTCTTTCCATCTTCCGCATGACATTGCGCGTTAATTGGGCGATAAGTCTGTCCTCCTGTCTGGTGTTTTTCAAATTTTGCAGGAGGTACAGATATGTATGACAAGATTTAGATTAGTGGTTTGAATAATATCTCTGTAATGTGTGGTGCAGTGGCAACCCGTACCACTGCACTGTGACTGAGGTTGGCGCTAATGACCAAGTTGTCGACGCGCCATTAAGTCTCAGTCCCCCCTTCGTCGTCGATGGCAGTAGGGACCATAGTACCAGGTGACCTAGAAACGAGATCGCTGCCCCAGAATCAACAGACTCAGCAAACCTAAAGCGACGGGAACACAGCGTAGACAGACGAACAAGGGTCGTTTCCCTTGGTGCAGGGAATCCAGCATAATGACGTGTTGCCTTGCTCTTGTAGACCTTCAGCACATCCCAATTTAGGGTAAGAAGAGGAAGGGAGAAAATGGAATTGTCCATTGTACACTGTATCGGGATACAATGATCATTTGATAAAGTAGAGTAGCAGTCTGAAGACCATTTTTGGGTGATTACAGTTACAGGGGCGAAGGATAAATAGCTACAGGAAGCTATAGAACAGGAAGCTGAATATTTACCTTTAATGGATACGAAGCGATGTACTTGAAGATCTTTGGAAACAAACGGTGAACAGCTTGGTTGGGCTCCTGGAAGAGGTCGTGTGGTTTTGAAAACTTGACGACGGCAACAACCATTAGTGGGAGAAGTTCGGGACGTCTTTGAAAAAGCTTGGGATGAGATGAAGTTGTTAAAGATGATAGTCAACAGGCAGAGACAGGGAACAAAAGCCCGACATCAGGCGAATGCATATTGCTTTAAAACTTTGATAAGTTCGTAGGACTGGACGAATGGACGACGAGTCTTGTGCAAAGGCAAACACAATAGTCTGTGCCACATTATGTTTGCAGGAAACTTGGCAGAGTGACGCCAATTTCCTTCCACTACGAGTGCAAAAAACACGTAAATAGCCCACTCGTATACCCTAACAGTCACTGTGTAGAGTCTACGAGTGTGATATCCACATGTTTTGTACTCGTAGTGCAAGAAAACGTGGCGTCATATGGTCAGTTTCCTGCAAACATAATGTGGAACAAACTATAATAAGGTTTGGTTGTGTGTGTAAGCAAATGCAGATTTTGATGGATATGTTTGACATGTCGATGAACAGTTCAAGTTGCTTGTATCTATGTTGGTAAGTGAGAATTGAGCTGTGTTTTGATGTATGAAATATCACTTAACAAGGAGTCGTAATGAAGACGACGCAAAAATGCACTGAGAGTTCCAAAGGGCTGGTGTTACGTTGGTAGGTTGAAAGACGAGCTAGGCAACTGAAGTGTTCTGGTTTTGAAATGGAGTCGTCAGAAGAAATAGAAATCGAACGATGCGACTAGAAAAGCAAAGTGGTCGTCTTCCCGAAAAAGGGCGAGGTTGTGAGGTACTGAGCTAGACTGGATTATGTAAGACGAAATCGGTCTGTAGGACCCAATGTTGTAATGAAGAATTTCGGTTAGTACTACTGATCGGGACGAATGAGAAGGTCTTCTGGCTCCGACACCTCAATGCTATTTGGTGTTGAAGAAGTAGTAGCAGTATAAGGAACTAATGAAGAACACGGAAGCCTAAGGCGACACCTTTAGCTTGTGCTCAACATGGGGCGTAGGGCAGTTAACACCCAGCATGGTCAGATTACTGAAAATATCCTGGAAAGAAGGGGACGACCCATGTGGCATCGTCATACTGCCAAACCGAGTATAAACTTAAACCTTGAAATGAAATGGTGGCGGACACTGACACCTAAGACCTTAGTAGTCCTTCAGTGGTGGCAGGGACAACTGCCATTGTCGATGTTGTGTTCGAAGGCGAAGGTTTCTGTTGTGAAGGAGAGGTCGTTGAGTCATGTAGGACAATCCTTGCCGGCACATTAGACTCATGTGATGTTGTAGCTTGTGGAGAGGCAGGACTGACTTGACCGGTCAGGAGACGAGGGTATCGAGGAGGACAACAAACAGGTCGACCATTGTGGGACATGAGGGTGATGGACCGTAGGAGGCCCGGGAAGTCTTTTACATGCAACAGTATTGCAGGTGTCAGAGCTGGCTTACCGGCACAGGAGAAAACTATCGAACCTTTGCGTTGATGAACATTAGTTTCAATGTATGGTGAACGACCCGTTGGCGGAGGTGAGAGGCTTCTGTCAAGAAATTGGTGTTTGACAACCGAAGACTGGTCACTTCTGAAGAAACTGTGGCGTTTGTCGCACGAAGTGTTTTACATTCCGCATGTAGTTAACTGACGGCATCCAATAAGTAGGTAATGTTGATGTCTAAATGAGCAAGGTCGTCTGAAGGTAAAGCTCAACCGCGAGTGATTACATCACTTAGCACTGCGGCAGAGGTTAACAAAGCACTGGGTGTAGAAGACGTTCGAGGAGAATCTTGGGGGATTGAGGCTTAATGGCGCGTTGACAGCTAGATCATTAGAAGCTTGGGTAACAGGGTTTGATAACGAAGGCTGAGAGGGCATAGCGTCAGCAGCGACTGTAGGAGAATAGTTTATGTATTGCAATGGGGTATATTTGTAGTTAACGGAACTGTAATTGGAAATGGTCACATCAGGGAGTCTGCCTTCCTCGTGTAGAATGATTTTCGTTGGTAAGCCAATCGTGCATTGCTGCTTCTGACGCGAAGTTGATGGAAGAGAAAGTGATGGCACTGTACAAGAAGATGAATGACCGACTGGTGTAGGTGTTGCAGAAGCCTGTGTCCTTGATGATGTCTTGGAAGATGAAGGGGACGTTGGTTTATCATATAGATGGCGAGACAACGAACATGATGAAGGTTTATTCTTCTTACCAGTCATGTTCAGCTTGGAGGAAACAGTCTTGGTAGAACTTGCTCCTGCAGAAGCAGCCTTCAGTGCAGAGCGTGGTCGTTTTTGGGCTTTCTGAAATGAACGAATGCTCGACTTTATTTCGTTTTCTGAAATGGCGGCCTATTATTCCATTGCAGTAATTGTCTTATAGATCGAACACTTTTTTGTGTAATAGTCACATGAATGGTGATGTTGACATAACAGGTGTGGGTCAAAATAGTGATGTTGTGTTAGACATCCTAGGTACCGACCTCTTTCCTGGCTTGGCAAACGGGAACAAAGGGGAACCTCAACAAATACTGGAGGATTATGAGAATCAGGAGCATCCTGAGAATCCGGGGCACCAGTAGGGTCTGGAGCATCCACGACAAATGTTGTTGAAACACTTGGAAGGAAAAGTCAGATTGTGATCATCCCGTGAGAAGCTCACCAGTCAATGTTGGGTAGCAAAGGGACTTTCGCGTCAAAACCAGTATGCCAAATCCCCACCCTGTGGCAGAGACATCTATGGATCAAACTGGTAGACCAGGAAAAAAAGTCGTTGGGACGTTAGAACCAGAAAGCGAATGCACTGGATGCCATTCATTGGCATAACAATAATATTGGAGAATGATGCATTTCAAGAAGTTCCAACCACTATCGCGTCAGGGAGGCGACTTGTTTTGGGAAGAGCACGAAGAATAATGATCAAATGCAGTTGTAAAAATCTTGATTGTAAAAGAGATCGTGTGTTGTTGACATGAATTCACGCTCGGATTCTTTGGATGTCGCAACTGGCCCCTTCTCATCCGTCCTGAAGCAGACGCGTTACGTGTGCTAATGAACAAGGGCGACCGTAATGAAGTTCGAACGCTGGTTGACCACGGAAACAAGTAATATCCTATGCAGGCAAGGGTGATTTGTTTAAGCCGAAGAAGGTGAAGGCTAGTGACGTTGGAAGGCACTGCAAGACCAGAAGTGAACGGAAGATGTGGTATAGCCACCAGGAGTGCGTATGCAATGGGATGCTGATGTGTACGCAACAGCGACTGCATGCCCCTTGCAGAATGCGGCGGTCCTGACCTCCGTGGTAATGTTGAAAAGTTTGTCTGTGTTTCTCCGTTGTGTTTGATATTCTCTCTTTCCTTTTTTTTTGACAAGGTATTATCTTAATTATGGTAAAAACAACCAAATTAAAGTGTTGTATAGGGATGGCATGAAGGTGGACGACCAGAAATTAAGTGAAGCTGTGTACCGAAGCAAGCGGTGATAGAGATATAGTGCACAGGAGATGAAGGTACGGCCAGCGGATGTCGAGGTGAAAGGTTCTGAAGACCGGTGGCAGTCAGAGATGGGTGATGACAAACTATGCGTAAAAGATGGACCAGGTAACCGAGTGATCCCTGGAACTTCAGCAACAATCCGGGAAATGACCCGTGGTGACCGAGGTCGTAAGGAGAGGAAGGCCGGAAAAGCAAGGCGAGGAGTGGGAAGCTGGATGTTTAATAGTCCCAAAGAAGGTGTGGGTGAGACAGGTGAAGACGAACCATGTTCCAGACAAAGGAGACAGGACGAATCAGGGAGCGTTCAAGGAGCTACTTCTAAAGCTAAAGGTGGTGGTGACGACCGGGAAGTGAAAGCAAGCATTGAAGCCAAGACTGGTACCGAAACTGAAGCTAGGTCTGGGGACACTGGGAAAAGCAAGGGCAGCAGTTGTGTTTTGGCGACAGATGACCGGAGAACTGTGCTAATGTCGGAACAGAGTAAGATGAGAGAGCGGTCGCCTAGCAGGACCGTGCCCAGCTAAAAGCTTCGGGGTGCAAGACTGGTCTGGGGGCTTGAACTTGCCGACGGGAAGACCGGAGCAAATGAAAAATGCTGTCCAGAAGATTTGCTGTCTAGTAGATTGCACCAGCAAAATAGGAATACGGTCGCCCCAACAACAGCCGAGCTGTTGGAGTGAATGGTTAACGACCATGGCAGCTGTGTGGCGCTTCCTGGATATGCATGGAGAACAGGTGATGCGCTGGACGATCACAAAGAAACATTCGTGGTGGTCTGGTGAAAAAGGCAGTCATTAAGAAGATAGTGGAGTGGAGTGGAGTGGTGGGGCCAGACAACAAAGCCGGAGAAGATTCTCCAGGCAGTGTTTCAAGGCCAGCAGGAAGGGAGGGCCACAGACTAAAAGTGGACGCCAACACTGATCATTCAGGCGAATGTGAGAATGAATTCGCTTCAGCAACGACCATAGGAGAATCCATAACGTCCTGGCAATTTTCCAGACGAAGTGTAACTAGTCACAAATAGGCCGAAGTCTTGAAGACGACCACTAAAGGGTCTGAAGAATTTAATCCAACGAGAAGGTTCAGTCGTGCCTATAGTACGAAGATTTTCCGGAGCAGAGGAGAGCGACCACGTATCGTGGCGGCTGACATATGAAAGATAAAACCAGGTCCTGTACTAATGCTTTTACAGGAGGGCTGCATCACGTATGCACACAAGGATAAGATATCGAGCTCGCAGGGAAGCCAACAACTTCTTTTTTGGGTAAAGATTGCATTTGAGGAAGGAATGCCAGAAATTGCAGGTAATGTGCATTTTGTCGGCGTATAGAAACCGAAAAACACCCTAAAAAGTAACAAAAAAACACTCGGCTCGGGTTTTAAAAATGGGGTTTTTACAATATTGAATTTAGTATCTATTTTCTTTTTCTGATTGTAGGTGATATCCATTAAAGACAAGGCTTACAACTGTATTAATGAGAATGAACATTCCAATTGCATCAACAACTGCTTGTACCTAAAGCTTTCATTGCAAATTTGTTGCAGGTAAGAGAACTTTACAGTCCTGGGATTAAAAACGCATTGTTAAGGAAATTTACTTTCTCTTTCAGTTGATTCACAATTTACTTTCATTTATTTGCTGTCTTCCTCTTTCCAACGTATTGTTTTAAAAGAAAGTCGTACTATTTTTACTCCAAATGACGTATAGATTTTAGTTAAGTTTTTTAAAGGTACAGGGTAAATATTTAAAATCAAGTTGCTAAAATTGGGTATTCCATTTTTTGGTTTTTGGTGTAAGTTTCTAGCAGCTCTTAAGTAAGATTTTAGTTTTGCCATTACCATTTGGTTAAAGATTACTGCTACTCGCTTCTTTTTATTTCTGTTTCCTTATTCTGTTAATGCTTTGTCCTTTGTGGTAACAAACCACTTAAATCTTTTTCCTACTACCGAATACCTACAAACATTTTTTTACTTCCGGAATATGGCTCGTCAGAAGCAATCGGCGGCTCGAGTTAGACAATTGTTACCATGCTCAACTTCAGATGGAAAAATCTATTTTCATCAATTCATTCCAAAAACCACGTTAAAAGCTGACACATCCAGGTGTACAGCCCCTTTAAGGACACTGGGTCTCTAATCTCACAGCATTTTGAAAATAGCATAAAATTCACGAAAATATGCTGTATAATTCTAATTCTGCCATTTTTCCCTCCCGCAGCCTTCCTTACATGCCTGAGATGAACTTACCTTCATGCACTTCTACTAAATCAGGTATATTATCCCATACAAAGTATTTTGAGTTATTCCTTTTACCAGAAGGACCAAGCGACTGCAAATGCTTACCACCTTGCACCAAGAGGATATATGAAACCAGAATCGTGAATGAACTACCAATGCTTGCTGCCACGTTAGCGGTGAACGCTAAAAGTAATGTGGTTTTAACATTCACTACTCAGCCTGCAGACTCTATTGTGAAACTTTTGTGTGATTTAGGTGGTTTGCTTGGATCCATAACAGGATTATGCATTATGAATCTGTTTGAGTTGCTGCATCGTTTAGTTTTTAAAATAAGGTGAACTGCAGCCAATTTTTGTGCAGAAGTCTTCTGCAGCACAGTGCTAAACTACTCTTAAAAGGGTAACTTTGATGATAAATTTGATTTCAACGACTTAAAGGTTACACCAACAAAATATGCGGTGCAACTTTTAGTGCCACATTAAAAATTGTTCTTTCTT
>JAHWFP010082728.1:0-11325 GCA_023313725.1 Lithobius niger
TCCTCGATGTGGCACGAATGGTCATGCGCTTTATGGGGCATAAAAAAACGCCCTCGGAGGCGCGCCCGCTCGGCCACCGTGGCCCATAACGCCCCCGCGTGTCGGTAAGGGGTGTGCTTCGGGGGGAAAGGCGGGGGTTGGGGGTGGGGAGGGCTTACAGCTTGCACGTTTCGCCTCTCCCCTTGAGTTACGGCTCGCCATTCATCGGAAATAGGCCAGCGTCCCTCTCCCATCCCACTTTTCCCTATGGAGAGACTCTACGGTTATTGGTTTATGAAAATCAGTCCGGAAAAGATGCCTCTCCCCACGGCGTTCTCTTTCGCCGACACCTACGGCAACCGACTCTTTCATCCCCCGCTCCTCCTGCTGCCTCATTTATTCTCTCCCCTCCCCCACCTCCCCAGACTTTCAGCCCACTCTCCATTACCCTCTCTCTTCCCTTTTCTCAGACAACCCCCCCCCCCCCCCCCCCTCTTTGGCAATATCCGGCTGGATCTTTCTCGCCTCACTGACGCCGGATGTGACGCAGTCGGGCGTTTGTAACTTCCGCTTGAACGGTGAAGCGTTTTTGAGGAGTCTGTCTCCCTCTCTGTCCATTTGATGTGAGGAGACGAGAAGATCAAACTCGTGACGTAAACAAGTGAAAGAGTGACGAATTCGTAATGACCCATTTTAGGTTGAAGTGACGTATTTCGTGTGCAAATCTGACATTTGTGTGACGTTACAGTAATATCGACGAGCAGTTTGAATAAACGCTTTTAAACGGTTGGTTTGTAATAATTACCAGTAATTACAGGGTGGCGTTCTACCTGGAAAACCAGGAAAAGTCAGGGAATTTATCAAGTCTATAAAATTCAGGGAAAATCAGTGAATTTGAACATTTTCCGCAAAATCTTTCACGTATAAAAAATAGGTAATTCGGATTTAATTTTTACTTCTAAAACCTTCATTGTATTTCAGCTAAAACTTCATCGCCTTTTTTTTTATTTCTGGTAAAGCGAAAACTCCTTAGGCCTAAATAATGTGGGACGTTACGTGTTACGTGCATTTCTAGTTTTGTTCAGATTGCATTTCAAGTTTTGTTCAGATTGTGGCCTTTTCATGCTCTTTACCAATACCAGTTAGGGAAGTGCAATAATTGATTTAGCAATGGAATGTGGTATAGCTATTGTGATTTGAGTAAAATGTGAAAAAACATTTTTTTAGTCCTGTTCTGCACCTTCCATCGACACCCCCCCCCCCCCACCCAAAAAAAAAACAGGGAAAAGTATTGATCTGGAAAACTGGACAAATCAGTGAATTTCATGAAGAGCATTTGAACGCCACCCTGAATTAATAATTGGTTTTAAACATAATTAAGATTAAATAATAACCCTTTTTCGAGAGCACATTTAACCCGCATACATTCGCATTTACGCAAATTAAATTGGAAAAAAGTAAAAACTTGTTTAAAATAATAAGTTATTTTCATAAGTTAACTTTTTTTTTACATTGTTCACACGGTGTAAAAAAAACTTCCGATTTTTTTCTTTCAGTTGCTTAGTCGCAAAAATATATTTTGCACATTTAAAATAACATGCTTATTTGTAAAACAGCATTAAAATACCACACACGTTATGCCTCTATTTGTGACTAGCAATTATTTTTTTTCTATTTGTGTTGGTAATCGTTAGGTATATAGCCAGATTGGGTCAAAATTTTCCCTGGTTACAGAATGGTCAGAAGCAGGGTTGCTATAGGATCACGCTTTTCGTATACATGTATATATTTTTATTTCTAACGAAAATACGTTTTCAAGGTCTTTGAAGCATTTTCGCTGTCTTTTACTGCTTTATGTTATTTCTTCAAATTTATTTCGTGGAGTCATGCTGTTCAGAGGGTCTGTACACGGTGCAGGTGGGTTTCAGAATTGCACGGAAACTCCTTCGGATTTTTAACGGGGTGCATTTTATGAAATACATTTGGTGATTTGAATAGTCAAGTCCAGTACAATAAGTGCTCACAGAGGCAAGAAATGGCCGCAAAATGCTCTAAAACGCGTTAGCTTTCGAGGATCTACCCCAGACCCTACTAAGGGAGCTCGCAGCGCTCCCACTGATCTCGCAGAAGGAGATACAGCACAATTTGTAGGAAAATCCCTCTTCAAAAATCCTGAGTCCATCCCTGGTGCGTATTACCTTTACCCTAGTCACCCCGGTGGTTTGAAGTTGACAATACTTAGTTAATAATGGTTACTGAATGCAATATTTAGGTTAACTAATTTACGTTTGCAACTAAAAAAAAATAAGTGGCAACAAAAGAAATTTTAAAAATTGTACGAATTTGACGTTTTTTTAGCTTTATTTTACAAAATCGGCTTGGCGGGTGGGGGGGGGGACATCTCCCAGACCCTTGCATCAAATGCTTTTTTTGTTTGATCGCTTGTTTTTTTCTTTTTTCCAAAATGTCGTAGGGCAACCCTGGCCAGAAGTCGAACCCTGGTGTCATCGATCGTTGCAGTTATCTGAACTATTATTTCATATATTAGAAAGTTAAAGGTGCATTCCTCTCAGCTGGCTTGCATGTATGGCTCAGCGGTTGCAACCTTACTTTAGGCGTGTGTGAATGTTGCAAAGGCATTCATTTTCCTATTTTTTCCGTCGTGAGAAACTGTTTTGCTACATTCACTCTAACCTATGTAAATGTTGCAAAAGTCTATTACGCGCATGATGCTCGAATATAATGAGAAAATATGTCCTTTCGTCTAAATATCCCATCGTATCTCTCTTCTAAGCCGACACTGGCCTTGGCGGTAGTTGGGGGTGTTAATATCTTTAATAATGCTTTGCCGCCGTACGGCTTCAAAGGTTTGGAAAAGATAAGATGCGATAATTATCTCGTTAACACTTTCTAATGCGTGACAATTGTCTTCCTAAAGCGTGCAGCGTGGCCAGTTTAGTTATGATCCAACTTTGGTGGCTTGAGTACTGCTAAACGAAACGTCATGAAATTTGTGACGAGAGGCCATTGGTTGAGCAAGAAACTAATCAGTGGCGTAACTAACGGGGGGGGGGGGGGCAGCAAAGGGGCGATTCACTCCCTCTTTAAGATTTTGAAAGCTAATTCGGCAGATTGGCCAAGTTAACTTTGGCTTAGCTGAAAAAAACATGATATCCTGAAGACGTATTTTATTTGAAAAAAAAATAGGCATCTCGTATGAAAAACTAAAGATTACAGTACAAATTTTTTTTTATAGGTATAATGCAGTCAGCAAAAATGATTTTATAAAAATGTTTCCAATGGTACATTTTTACAAGGCCAGAAAATGCCAGACAATAGCAATAATGTGTGAAAAAAATTGGTAAATAATTCTAAGCCAGTGGAAAATTAATTGTTTCATTGGTCTTACCATTCATTAGTCATTGCTCTAAGCTAAGATATTCTTGCATGACGGCATCAACAGAAAGGCGCCAGAAGCAGCGTCACAGACAGGGAGAGGGGGCATGTATTTGGTGGTTTGTTGGTTGGTTGGTGTTTTCTAGGTGCAACGATGGGCCCATCATGTTATTTTGATTGTGTTGTTTCGTTTTTTTAAGGACGTTTTGTTGCTTTAGCATTACGCAAAAGATAATTAGCCGTGGTTGTCGTGGTGATATTTTTTTTTACCTGACTTAACATGATTTCAGTTTCACCTTAAGTGTAAAGTTCTTGTAACGACGGAGCTATTACAGTGGGGTTTTTTTGTTTGTTTTGTATTTGTTTGTTTATTTTATTTTTGTGATTATTTTTATAGGAAAATGTTTTATTTCGTAGGGGTTTTGAAAAATAATTCTTAGGGGCTTTAAAGGGGGGAAGCACCCTGGCAAATACTTGCAGGCAATCTGGGAACGTTGCTTTCCTCTGCTCATCGCTTTTATCTCCTACACCCCCTTGCTGTACAAGTATCCACCCCCCCCCCCCCCCCCGCTAGTTTTTTCTGTCGCACATTCACCAGTTCTAAATTGTCACTTAAAAGGGCATTGCCACTAATTGACAAACTGCAGCATTTATAGCCATTTGCCGCTATCTAGTTCGGTCTAGCCCTTACTTTCGACAGGCGAAGGAACACACAAAAGAAATTTCTTTTTAACACAACAAATAAGCCGCGTACCTCCTTAATTATTGAGTGTAAAGTTGGTGCGCCCACGTGCACCGGGAAGCAAGCGGTATTAAACGACATCACGGACGCTTTTTTTTCTTTGTTTCGACTGTTTTGAAACGCATATTTTGAACCGCTAGATGGGCGCCATCTAGTGACAGTGATATCGTTAACTTTGACCGCTTGCTCTCTGGTGCACGTGGACGCACCAACTTTGCATTCAACAATTAAGAAGACACGTGGCTAGTTTGTTGTGTAAAAAGAAATTTCTTTGCGCATTCCTTCGCTTGTTGAAATCAAGTGCTACGTAGAACTCAATAATGGTAGAAGACACTGGATGCTGCAACCTGTCATTCGGCAAATAGGTACCTTTAAAGTCAGGTGGCATTTAAACGAAGTTTGTGACGTTCTTGTTTCGGGCATCGTGTTTTTTTTACCCTACAACCGAACAGTGTAAATCATTTGTGCAGTAAATCAATCACAGGGCCTGTTTCGTTGCGGAATGAAATGCTGCATTCCCCCCCCCCCGTTTTTTTTTTGTTCTATACTTAGGTATGCCCAATCTTGCTTTTCGCTGCCACGTCTCTCCTGTAGGTGGCGCACCACCACAGACCGGGAAAACCCGGTTGTTATGAGGCTATTGCAGTCTCCTTTTTCACAGCAGGCGAACTCCTTGTGCTTTCGTTGCTACTTGGTTGCTTGGCAACAACAGTATTGCTGCAGCGGCGGAAGAAGTCGTCGACGTGGTGTTTTGCGAGTGCGAGCCCGGAGGCATGTCAAAATTATACAATAATTTAGCGTTGGGGGTTTCTTTTTTTTTTCTTCTTTTTTCTTTCTTTCGTTCTTCTTTTTCTTTTATTTATTTATTTTTTCATTCGTTTCTTTCTTTTGTGCTACCCGGCGTGCGATCGAGCGAAGGGAAAAAAAGAGTAAAGAAGAAACGCGCGCCTCGACACTCAGCGCTATACCGAAAGGAAGCGACAGCTAATTTGGTTTTCTTCTCTCGTCTTTTTCTCCCATTCCTCCCCCCGACCACCACCCCCTCTCCCCTCCTCCCCTCTTCGACGCCCACCCCTCTCCCTCGTGTCGTTCGAACGCGCCGTGAACTTTCTTTCACCCGTGGCTTTGCCCAGGGAATTAAGGGGGCTCGTGCTGTTGCTGAAGTAGCGTACCACGTTCGTGTAGACTCGAGAGAGAAAAAGATGGGACGAGTCGTCGTCGTCGTAGCAAAAATTTTCGAAGAGGATTAGAGGGAAGAAAGACCTTTAGTCTTAAGGGTTGTTAATAAACAAAGCGGTGAGCGGAAAAGAGGTTTTTGTGATCGAACCGGTTGTTGGTGACGGATCTTCGTACCGTAACGTTGGTGGATGACGTGGAAAAATTACAAGTGAATAAAATTATTGTTAGGTGTAGGCAGCCAAACAAATTACTTATCGGCTATAATACCCGAGTGCGTAGCTGTGAAATCGATAACTTGTGTGTTTTATCACGAAACTCCTTACCAGATTTAATTTTCCGAGACCGAATGGTCAAGAGAGGGAAATTTGTTGGAAAGGAGTTGGGTGCTAAGACGCACAAATTATACATTTCCTAGCATAGACGCACGAGTGGGATTCGGTTTGAGAATTTTTTTGTTTTCGTTCTGCAAAACGATTCTCCGCTGTAGCCGAATTTCGTTTTACGATTTCGATTTACGAAGTAATTTTGATTTACGATGTTTAATTTTATGATGTTTACGATGTCAAGATTAGTTGGAACTAATCGTGACGATGTTTACCTGTATTTGTCGTAGCGATACTAGCCCCATCACATTCTGTCAACCAAGCTGTAATTTCATTTGCTTCGGCGCACGTGTTTCGTATTAGGCCTAAACGACATTTTAGTGCCGCTGGTACACCACGTTAAACGTACCCTCTTCGTGTTTCCGTAAAAGTCCGACGATGCAGGACAGTAACCTCATTGCCCTAACACTCTACGAACGTTGCCGAGAAGCAGCTTCGTGTTTCCGTAAAAATCCGATGATTAACGAATGTGACGTCATTTACCTAATATGTCCATAATGAGAATGGAAGCGTAATTGCGTCCTCCAAGTGAGATATACTGTATAGATCTGTGGTTGGTTTGACGGTGACCATTCAGAAACAAGTAAAGCTTCGATCTGTATAATTACTAAAGTAGAAAGCTCCTGTGTGGTCTTTTCACCGTGGTCTTTTCAGTGGAAGTCGGCATGGTGCTCGTTTTGCGGGAAGAAAACAAAAATACTCCGATTAAGGACAAAATAAAAATCGGTTGTGTGCTTTTCAGATTCTCATGTCGGTCGGGATGGCTGAGCTGTGAGAAGGCTCGGCCTAGGTTCTTGCTGGTTAAATTAGGAGATCCTGGAAAAGTCGTTGCCAGATTGGCCGCGGCTTAGTACTAAAGTAGCCACGAATTTTGTTTCTAATGCGGGGGGGGGGGCCCCCCGGCGGGCTGCAAAGATCTGCTAATGTATGTAGGGATGGGGACTGGGGAGAGGGGGCTACTATAATTTCCTCAAGAGTCTGAACATTTAAAAGTACAATTGTCTACATTTTGTAACAGCAGTGAATTTCTTATTTGTTTACTTTTCCAAGTTTTGCTCTTCGAGACTAAGCGGAAGTGGGGGATGGGTCATTAGTCATGCTGGATAGTGTGACAGACTACGAGGCTCTTTTTTTTATCACATCTATTATCTGTTTTTTGTCTATTTTGGTAAAATCGTTTGATCCATGTCTTCTCATCTATTGGACAATTTACTTTGCTTCGATGGGATGTAGGGAACATGAAGGCACTCCAATTTAGGCACTGGACACAGGCACTCGGGCAAATGGCACCCGCGTAAATAGGCATAAACACCGGAGAAATAGGTATCAAGTTAATAAAAAAAATTAATGGGATGGATTCGCCCTCAAATTCTGTACGTATCGTTTATTATAAATCTGGGCCAATTATTAGAATTTTTTTGTGGTGTATTAATGTTCCAAATTGCGCTGCCGCGCTTGCTAGCTAACACATAATAACAGAATTACTAGTGTAATAGCGCTACCAACAAATCTTTAGCAGTTTTGAACGCTATGAACATTTTATGGCAAACTTTTTTCCTCCCCCCACCCACCAATTTTAGGGCAATCCTTCCCAATTAAAAAAAAAAAAAAAATAAAAATCTGGTGCCTATACCGAGGGTCCCAAAAGTCAGGGGTCCATCAGCATGAACTAAGATAAAAATCCCCGGTTTATCAGCATGAACACCCGGTACATCACCCAAGTGACCGCTGACTTTTGGAACACTATATGTTTCAGTGCCTGTTTGTCCGGGTGCCTAAATTGGGGTGCCCATGTGTCCAGTCCATAATTATCCCGTGCCTGTGTGTCCGAGTACCGTTCGATGACTTCGAGGCTTTAAAGACATTAATTTTTACACCAAAATTAGGAATAACGAAGAAATTTGTAAGGATGCTTTCAGATTAAATTGCGGTGTGCAATGGAGCGTTCATGCAACGTATACAGACAGACGAAAACGTGACCGCGTCCATTTGCTTACTTGGAATACGTCAAAATACATGCTCCCTGCTTTTGAAGGTAGCCTACACGCATCCATGTTGGCCTACCTGTATGTCTCGGTTTTGCGACATTAGCTCAAACGTATGTAAATGTTGCCAACACATCATTTTCTTGTTTTTTTTTGCTTTCGTGCGAGATGATTTTGCGGCATTAACTCTAACCTGTGTAAATATTGCAAACGCTATTCTCAACGGGTCGAACGACATACCGGAAGAATTTATGTCCCTTTAAGTCTTCTTCGGGTTTTCCTGTGTATCCTGGATTTAAAGAAGAACACGGTTCTGCATGTCAATGAAGGTGCTGCCTTTAATTTAATTTAATTTAATTTAATTTAATTTAATTTAATTTAATTTAATTTAATTTAATTTAATTTAATTATTTAGAACTTTGTTTACACTGATTGTTTAAACAAAAAAGGCAATTTTTAAAACCATCAAACTGTTTTAATTTTTTTTTAATAAAGTGGCGAAATACGGCAATTATAATATTAATGACGAATCCAGGCATTTTTTTTTGGGGGGGGGGGGGGTTAAAGAATTGGAAATCAAAATGGGGTTCTATAAATGGTATACGGAGTTTGGGGTGGGGACTTTAAGCCCCTCGGTCCCTTGTAAAACAATTCATTTTCATCAATTTTAGTGCATTTGAAACATTAAAAATAAGACATTCTGAAATTTTTAAGTTGGGAATAAATGCCTTATTTGTCTACTTTTACAAAATTTTACTCTTAATTTCGTTAATTTCGGGTTTGGGGCAGGAGGAGGGCACCCCTCTTTGCCACCTGCCCCCCCCCCCTCCTCCCCCCAATCTTTTTCGGGGCACCATGGTTTTTTAATACACTTCCATTAATCCCAAACAGCGTAATACGTCAACCAAAAATTCCATCTAATAATCGTCTAACCGAGAGCTTTAGAATTTGGCCGCTTCTCTTGAGTTTTGCATAAATATTTGGCGTTCTTGCTCAGCCTCCTTCCGCGATGACGCTCCCCCGCTTTTGAGCGTTGGTATGCGGCTGGGGCGGCACCCGTCCTCTTGAAGCCTGTCTGCACCAGACACTCTAGTAGTATTTACCCTCCATCCCCCTGCTCCCCCCCCCTCCCCTACTATGCGCCCCAGGCCTGGAGCAATCTGATTTGGGCGACGCTCCTCCGTGTGCACCATGAGAGCGATTCCCCGCGGCACACGGTCGTCATGACAACGCGTGGGGGCAACGACGGGATTTATTTTCGTCTTCTCGAGCCAGAGTCCGTGGCTTTATTTCGTGTGTCACGTGACAGGCGGGTCTTTCCGACCCTTCTCTCCTCTCCTTCCCCCACCACCCCAACTGTTCTCCGCCCCTTCCGAAGAAACAGGGAAATCTCGTCTTGAGAAAATTATTAATAAAGACGGACTGATGTTGGGAGAAGAAAAATAAGAAAATAAAAAGAAAAAGGAATAAAAAAAAATATGGATCGAAAGAGAGGGGTCCAGAACCGAGGTGAGCCGGGTTGGGGGTTTGAGGGGGTTGGGGCAAAGAAAGGGAAGGGGTCTAATCCACTCATTGAAAGCAGGAACGCGTCTTCTCCTTCGTGCCGATCGTGCAACGAGAAAGGTCGCTGGAAGGAAGATGGGGTGGCGTCGCCTTGGGGATATCAGTGGGGGTTGGGGGGTGGGGGGGAGGTAAGGATGAGGATATCGAAGCAAGTAGATTCAGCATGCAAGGATTCTTCGCAGGAAGTTTTCTTCTGAAGATGGCGCGCTGATCTTGAGAGTTTGGCTCCCACTCGATCGAAGGTCGTGTTTTTACATTACCTGTCTGAGTGAAATGCCCTTTTTTTTTTTCGACGGAACGGTTGTTTGCTGTTCAATCAGACCACTCGATACAAATCGGCTGGACCTATACGCATCCTTGACAATTCCCTTTTCTAGTTAAGAATTTGGGCAGCCAAGCTGGACGCTGGACCCTGAACTGGAGTCTGGACTCTGGGCCAGCCAACATGGAGTCTGTACGGGATGCGCGAAAGCCGATTCCTATAGTGAAACCTGGTTTTTTGTCACCTTAGAGCTGAAACGCAGTTTTACTGTACCTTTCTAAGCGACCAAACAGAGCGTACCAAACGCACCACTGTTGGTGACAGTTTGTCTCATTCCCCGCTAATATCCGTGTTGATGCGGCTTGATTGACGTCAACATCGTCAGCGATGAATCTGTTTCGTCAAAACTGGTACCTCGCGCATGCTCAAACCTCCACCCCAGCAAACCACCTCCCTGAGATGGTTCGCAATTTGGCATTGCTCTTGCCTGGTCACATCTATTAGCCAATCCAGGTCAAATCCATTAGCCAGGTCAGGTCGCGGTGAAGGCATGACGTATCGAATACTCTGCTGAGCTTTTTGAGCTGTTTTGCGATTTAGGAAGGTATTGAACGGCTGACGGAACATCACGGACGTCAAGTTTGGAGCCAAACTGTCACCAACACTGGTGCGTTCTGTTCGCTCTGTTCGGTGCTTTAGGAAGGTACTGAAAGCATGGACTTATATACTATCACGCTATGTTTAAGGTTAAGGAGCCTTAAGGTGACTTCCAAATTAGTGAGCGCTCCCCTAGTACGCATATATCCCGAATCACGCTTGCATTTCGTCTTCTGAGCTTAGAAGTAATCTGGTTGCGCTAATTAATTTGGGAGCTTCAGTGGACCTTGGTTTGAGAAGGCCTTGCTTTGAGAATTACGTTTGAGAATTGATCATCTTGTGGAGGGGGAGAGTGAGGCACCTAAAAATCCGAATAATTTACTGCACGAGTCATTTGGTGATTAACAAGGCTACATTGCCAGGACATGGTTTCAGCATGATAGAAGTATCGATCTTAAACTTTTTCATATTCGCCCTTAAAATTTGAGTCGTCCGGTCGTGTTATAAAGTAATTTGTGTTCTTGTTTTTTTTTTTACTCTTGAAGATGGGATGTTATATATAAAAAACAACATTTCAACCATTTTTTAATACGTCTCAAATGTAACTTCTTTTTTTCCCCTTGAAAAAAGTGTTGAATAAATCCGTCACGGCCGTCATAATGGTAGACCTTCCCACCTACAACAGTAGAAGAATTTATAGGACAAATTTATAATTTTTTTATAGGACAATACCAGATAACTGCATAATTACTATAGTTTGTCTCGATTTATATTTTTCTGTTTTTTTTTTTTAATTGTGCGACTTTACAGCAGAGTTTTGAACTATGTAAGAGAGTAACTTTGTATTATTATTATTGACATAGCATAGCCTAACTGCAATGTCGGAATTCCGTGGATGAAAACCTTAACAGTACTTACCCTTTGGCAACTAATTTCTGCAGCATAATGTGTCTTATGTTCAGTTACTCATAAACCGTTACGAAGAAATTCCTTTCGTGTGTGGGTGGTCTTTTTCTCCCCCCCCCCCTCCACATACTCCCCCCTTTGCCCCTGGCCCCATCTTCCCCTAGAATTCAGAACTGTTCTTGCATCTATCATAATGCTGGGAGGATGACTGAGCGTCATCAAACCGTGGACAGCCGGCCAACACACTTCACTTTTCATGAATTT
This sequence comes from Lithobius niger, assembly GCA_023313725.1. Classification (NCBI taxonomy): domain Eukaryota; kingdom Metazoa; phylum Arthropoda; class Chilopoda; order Lithobiomorpha; family Lithobiidae; genus Lithobius; species Lithobius niger. The sequence continues at coordinate 11,257 of JAHWFP010082728.1, forward strand.
TTTCCCTCTTTTTTTTACATTAAAAAAAAAAGAAGAGAAAAAAAGGGCGTTTTTCTTTTTCTTGTTCCG
>JAHWFP010082731.1:1039-67823 GCA_023313725.1 Lithobius niger
CCCCCCCCCCCCCCCCCCCCCCCCCCCCCCCCGACTCAGGATATAATAAGGGTCTGGCATAATTCTGCGCTATTATACTTGTAATCAACTGCCTGCCTACCTTGATTTGTAATATAGCATGGCCGACAAGGTGATCTACCGTGCCCATTTCTTTCTGGGGAAAAAAAACATCCAATCTGGTGGGGGTTAAGCTGTTGCTGAGGTGAGAGAGGGGGAGGGTGTGGGCAGGAGTAGTTTCCCCAAGGGGTGGGGTGGGTGGGGGGGGGGAGAGATTCCTTGATGTGGGGGGAGGGGAGAGACTTGGCTGTCTCACATTTTGTAACTGCATATTTAGTCGAGCCCGTGGCAGTACTTCTGATTACTCATATCGCCCCTCGACGTATTTGCATGTCTCGCGGCCAAATCTTCGCAGCCCTGGTTTAAAAACCTTTCACGCCGAACTTAATTCAGACTTTCCGCTAGCCTATGTTGGAAATAAACAAAATGCACAATTGACTCCTTTTACTTTTACTAAATTGCACTGACTAGACTAGCAAAAGAATGAAAGTCGGAAAATTTAATGTGCGAATAGTCTTGAAATAGGCTTTGAGTTGGCTACAATAATTTCACATGGACTAATATTCATGTGCCTCGCCTAGATTTTACTCAAGAGTTAGCCGTGTCTAGCCCCGCAGAAGCAAGCTGGGCTTGGCTCGTCACACGTTAATTATGTCGTTTGAAATCCAAACGTGGGCCGTGCTTAGCTTCTGGAAATGCTGACAGTGTTTCATTCTAGTAGTTCAAAATTCCCCGCCATGTGTTGTGGCCAAAACAAAAGAATGTGCCCGCTTGTAATTTAAATCATCTGAAGTCAAATTGCCCTGGGCCTCGAATTATAATTTGTCTTGGACCAGCCACAGCTCGAGACGAATTATACCGTCGAATTCACTGCTAGAAAAAGGTTGAAAATGGTTCTTCTCTTGTGCAGCCTGGATCCCGGTTATAAGCTTACAAGTGACTGAAACTTGAACGTTGTCGCCAGTCTTCTCGTGTAGTTCTGTAAACTGCTTTTCCACTACAAGAAATCTTTACCCTGCCTTCTCGGATCAAAGGGTGGCACTACCTGAGTGTTTAATGAAAATGGGCCATGTAACGCAGGGTAGACGGGACATTTTTAGAAGGTCTGCCTACCTGGCTTGCGTAGGTTACTTGGATGAGTTACAGTAGAAACTAGATACGTTACCTGCCTTACCGCGTTGCTGTGGTTACACAAGTCACACAGCCTTCGGCACGAGGACCCTGATAAATAGCTGGCTATACCTTTGAAAGTAAAAAGCTTTCTTTACCCTTTGTATATAGCGATGAGATACCTTAACATGCACAAGATCGTCAAGGCGCGCAAGCCAGCCAGTTGAGGGTGTAATGAAAACTTGGCATAACCTGGATAAACAAGTTTAAACTGGGTAACATTTACCTGACAGAATGTGACAGTAAAAGATAGAAGCAGTGCCTGATTTTTGGGGCTTTTTCCTGAATTCCAGTGCTTGGACCTTGGAGTTGACAATTTGTCAATTATAATTCGTCATTAAAAGACACAAATGATAGAACTGGGAAATGTAAAAAATGCATTCAACCAAGTCAGGTCCCTGTAGCAGATGTAGCGTGACGATCGTAGCAGATGTAGCAGATACATCGTGAAGTTTACCATCTTAGAAGCAGAATTTTCTATGACAGTATGCGACAGTTTTGCCTTAAAAAATTGTCTGCAGCTAGTAGGTGAAATTATCAGTTGTTAGTGGTTGGCCACGAACACATTGGTTTTCACAAAAAAATTCTGTGCTTTTCGAAATGTACTGATTTGCTTCTCCAATGGAAAGGTCTTGCTGAGGCTATTATGGTGTACTAGCGGAGTCGCTCGCTCATTCCGCGTCGTCTCACTCCCTTTCCCTCCCCAGGTCGCGGGCCCCCCCCCCCCCCCCATTAAGTTGCCCTTCGGTCGGTAGATGGCATCGTATGTTCGCGCTGCTGGACGTTGCGTTCTGGGCGCTGCAGATGCAGATGACTGCTTCGTATGTCCTGCTTGCTGCTACTGCTGGCTGCTGCTGGCTGCCTTGCGGATTTAGTGTAATTATATATATAGATTGGAATGTAAAAAGCGGTCGAAAATGGATGTAGTTGTGAAAATTTGGGAAAAATTTGTAAGCATCAGCCTTCCACTATCCGCGGCGTAATTTTCCTGGCAGCCATTTGGCTGGTTGCTTAGTATAAACAAGGTCAAACTTACTACTTGTAAGTGGGTTTATAAACCTTTTAAAGGTTTTTCTGACAGCTTTCCAGTGGTCCAACTCTCAAGCTTGTAGTTCCAGATGATGAAGCAAAATACCAATTCTTGTGAATGCAATTTCTTAGTTTGGTTTTTGAACCTATTGTGCTTTGACAGATGCAAGGATTATCTGTAGATTGAATGCATTTTTTTTTTGGGCTTCTTAACAATAGCCTAAATTGTTTAATTTGGTGACCATGTTTCACATTTGGCATTTAAAATGTTTAAAGGTCAATGGTGAGTTTAAAAAAATATATAAGTAGCATATGCATAGATTGGAATGTAAAAAGCGGTCGAAAATGGATGTAGTTGTGAAAATTTGGGAAAAATTTGTAAGCAGCAGCCTTCCACTATCCGCGGCGTAATTCGCCTGGCAGCCATGTCGCCTGACGGCGCTACAAATGTAATCTTTAAATTTCAAAAGCACCCTTGACGACGAGTTTCTGAGGAAGGAAAACGAATTTTCTCAGAAAATTTAAAACAGGACAGAGTGTGATGTGTTCTGTAGGTCGTGGTTAAAAGTGTAAAATAAAAACGTGTTAGGCTATTCGTTTTCACGTTTCATCATGAGTTGGGTACACCACTGTCATCGCCGATTGCCAGTGTTCGTCAAGGGGGCATCCGGTACAAATTGATATTTAGGCTTACTACAACCACGCGAAAATATTTTTTGTCCGTAATTTTAATTTATAACTTCAAGTGGGAAGGAAAGTAAATGTGAGCATACATTCCGGAATAATTTAATATCAACTATCAAATTTTGCAAACATCCCAAAAATCAAGTTTTATTTCACTTTAGTCTATGCTGTCAAATCGCTCGTAATCTGTGTCAACCTGATTTAAAAAGGGGGCCAAAGTCGAGCAGTTGTACTGGGAAACATCTTATTGTTGAGTGGCAGGCCAGAATGTATCCCTGTACTGTCAAATCTCAAGTTATCCTGTGATTTAATAAGGGGACCAAACACAGGGATTCTAACGGAGATCTGCGGTCATCATTGGAGGGCCAAAATACAACCCATACCAGCTGAAGGTTGTAATGACTGTGGAGGATTATAGGTCCCGTTGCAATATTTGTTTGGAAGAAGGAGCCAATGAGAGGTTGATGGCGGCTCCGTAAATGTAAGGGGGTATGGCCAAATATTCCATTTGGGTGCGATCCCGGTGGTTCAACTGAATCGTTCCAAAGTTATCTGCGATGCTACTCCAATGCCGACGATCAACTCCCATTTCATCGTTCGAACCCAGAATTTGCAGGGAAACCGAAAACAGGGCTCCCAGACCTCCTTTATTTCTTATATTTTTATAAAATTCATACAAAGCTCCTATAAATTGTGAACTCCTATATTTCCGTTACGAACAGAAATATTGCCTTGTTTGTGGTGTTTACTTGCTATGCTAGTTATTTGGATCTAAAAACACGATCTTCCCTTTCAAGCAAGGACAAAACGGAAAAATTCCACTATTCCTCTTGAACACGTTTCGGTTCCAACCACTTTCATCAGAAATGCAGAAAAAAACTGTTTACAGTTCGAAAATCACGTTATTCCGTGTCAGTGTGGTATGAATCATCCGCGTCATCTCTCATACCACTGATCTGTATATTATAAGGCAGTTGATTTGTTTCTCCATTAGGTGGTTTAGGTTGGAGAAATCGATTGCAATCAGTTGCCCTATTTTCCCATAAGCAGGGCTGGAGATGTTCACAAGTGGGGGGGGGGGGGGGGGGGAAAATGCCTGAAGGCTAGGGATTCGAGCTTGCTTAGTTGGGCCTCACTGAAAGAGTTGGAGTATTGTTGCAGCTTTCCAATTGGTGGTGTGCCCAGGTTTAGCTTTCAGGTGCGTGGCACTTCCATTGGAGGCTTTCATCTTAGTCACATCCCCTTGTACTGCAAGTCCAACTCATTTGGTGAGCCCATCTACGGCTCGAATCCCTAGCTATCACTCGGGCAGTTTCAAGCACAAGAGACCCCACTCATGAACATCTCCATGGGAAAATGAGGCAACTGGTTGAGCCCGACTTCTCCTCCGACCTAACCGCTGTGGGAGAAAGCACTCAACTGCCATAAACAGATCAGTGGTACGGGACAAGACACGGCTGATTGAATAGCACGATGTGATCTTCGAGCTGTAAATAGTTTTTTCTGCACTTCTGATGAAGGTGGTCAGAACATCAAAGTGTATTTTGACGTTCTTTGCACAGCTCATACATAGTGGAGTTCTTCCGTTTTGTGATTTTGCCTAGTGTTCTTTTCCCTGCTTGAAATAATGTTCAGATGTCAGTTATTGTCGAATACTGGTGTTCAAGTTTGATCTTCCCCTTCCGTGGCGCTGCAGCATGGTAGAAAAACGGAACGTGAATTAGTCGAGTGACGAAACGCAGCGACATAAAGCATGTACCGACAGTGTATATGTACTCAAAAATGTTTTTATTTTTTCTAGCTATTGTATTGTAGGACAACAAAAATATTGTTTTTCGGCAGTACAATAGGACACACTCCCACTATATCCATGCTAATAATTCGTATAAACCACCTATATATTTTGTTTAATTTTCCTATAAAGCTCCTATTTTTTACCAAAAATTCCTATGTTTCCTATTTTTTATCCATTGAAGTTGGCTAGGAACCCTGCAACCAATGTAGGAGGGGGGGGGGGTGTAATCTTTGGCTATTGGCATGAAATGGGCGGTGATTCCACTTTGCAACAGAAAAGGGCATGCCCGTTAATAGTCTAGCCCACATTCTGTGGCCATATTAACGAGTGTATTATACCCTACACCAGATCATCTTCTAGTAATTTTGACGAGGTCTGTCGCCCAAAGCCATGCCGACCAACAGAGTCTGTTTTGTTATACCTGTTCGTCGGTGTAGATCGGTCCTGGAGCACCCTTTGTTGCCCGTCCTACCACACGAGAAATAATCAATGACCTAATTATTTAGAAAATGGGTAATGGGGCCGGTGCATTGCTGTGGCGTGGCATTGAGATCTTTTTAAAGCAGAATATTAATCTGGCCGATACGATGCAAGCTGACTCAAGTTTGAAAGGCAACTTCTGTTCTACCTTATTTCGTTGAGGATTTCATACATAAGTCTTTAATTAGAATGTTTCATTAATTTCCACTGACCAGTGACCAAGTAAAATGACGGAGAGTTTTACCCGTTTTCCTGTTTCTATTCAACAGAAGGATTTTTTGGACCCCCCCCCTTTTCCAAATGGTGGTTTTTGCCCCTCTTCCTAACTTAATCTAAATTACAATCTTTTACGTGCCGATCATTTTGCTGAAAGCTGTCTAGATCAAATATTCGCCAATTGAAAATAAAATTATAGCCTAGGTAGCTGAATAACTAACTAAAATATTTTACTCTGACGCTAAAAGTAATAAATCCAGCCTGAATACGGAGAGTTTTCTTCCTATACATAAATGAGGAAAAAAACACTCGTGTGTTTTTTTTACGTTTTAATCCGCATCAGTTTTAAACATACATGCAATTATCGCTACTTAACTCCACCGTCAACGACCCGTTGACAATGAACATCTAAATTATAGGAATAGTACCATCCTACTACAACTAGCTTACAACCCAGAGAATCAGTTGACACGTGTACGTAATGTGTTCAGTAAGCCTCTAATTACCATCATAAAACAATGGACTTTTTTTCTTTATACTAAATTACTACTAAACAAAATTTGCATAGTTGGCCAGGTAGACGTATAGTGGCAGTTATTGTCACTTTTTCCTCACTGCCACTGATTGTAAACTGATGGGATTTACACTTTTTGTTTGTCGTCATTTAGTGAAACAAAACCATTTTAATAAACACCGCAGCAGGGAAGGAACATGCACAAAATGAAAACTGCAATGGATTTCAGCCTAAAGTTGCTAACCAAATAGGGATGCAGAAAATTCTTACTGGACAAAATTTCCCAAGATAATTTCTGTGAACTTTCACTATATAGGCGAGTCATACATTTAGCAACTTTCCACTTCTCTGAAATTTACTACGAACTTCGTTCGGGCATAATCTGCATCCCTGCAACCTTCACCAATGTAGATCGCCGTTTGCCAAATGGCAAGGAAAATTCGGCCATTGGCGACTTAGATTGGCGACTCAAATGTTGCTTGTGCATAAACGCTAGGTGCCGCTACATGAACAGAGTTAAAAGTAGCTAGCTCTGCGCAACCTGAAATTGACTACTATTGTTGGTTCTTTTACCTACACCCAAATTCCGTAAGCAACCTATTTAAAACCTAGCTAACAAAAACCATTGCAAATTTTCAAAGTTTCGACTAGATGTTTGGGACGTGTATTTGCATTGTGCTAATCAGTTGTTCACATCGACGCACAATTATTACTTCTGCTGAATGAATTGCTTTAATTTCCCAGACAATACAAGCATTCTCCAATCATTTCTATGCATTTTCTCGCACTGCAGTCCTTTCTCTTTACTGGCTTTGTTTTAAACTTGTAGCTTCCCTCTGATAGCTTCGTTAACGAGTTCAGAAGATTTGACGCTATCCTCCTGTCCGCTGATTGGCTCTTTCTTCTTGACGTCACACTCGTACGCGTTGCCTACCCCAAGCGATAACAAATGCGATATATTTGAGGCTATCGTGTTCGTTTAGCTTTTTTGAACGCGGGAAGAGGCTCGCGAGGGTTTGCTTGGCTGCTTCGTGCAAGCATGAACAACACTTCGTGTGTGCATAAACCAGGCTTAAGTGTGGCGAAAGATAGAAATGGTGGCGAACACCATCAAGATGGTGACAATCGACTGGCACATGATGGACTGTAAGGGGGCGCCAGTGAAAATTGCATTCAGGGGGGATATCCTCCCACAAAAGGAGCACTTTGTATGGTTGGTGTGACCAATACGTAAACGGGCCAACAACGTCTCTTTTTGGCTACTGTGGTGATAAGCAGAGTGCCATTCGTGGACAGTGTCTTTTACAGCCCACAACTTACTGTCTTCTTGTTTGTCCGACAAGGCTTGCCAAGCAACGTGCAACCTCAGACGTAGAGTTAAGCAAGGTGTCCATGGAGGAACAAGGCTTGAGATCCCTTTCGAGGACCTAAAAGGGCCCCTTTCATTTCCTCATCAGCATGCTCGTTCTCATTCCCAGCTATCTCAACATCATCCGGAATCCAGCAGAAAATCTGTCTTACGGTGGTCAGGCAAGCGGGGTAGCAGAGCTTGGATTCGGTGTGTAAAAGGGTTCCGAGGGCAGTAGGATACCAAGGAATCCAGATCGCTCACGGAATCACTAAAGATGATCTAGGATCCATTCAACTGCCAGACAGAGTGTTAAAAGCTGCGCCGAAAAATTGTGAATAGTCTCCCTCACGTCTGATTCAAGAGCAACTAGGTGATCGATAGTTGACCAAAACCGTAGAGCCACGCTGGAACACAGACCAACTTTTCACTTACCATCCATTCCATAAGTGCACAGACACAGCTAGTCAGAGAGATCGGATGGTAACTGGAAGGCAAACATTGATCTTTCTATTGCCGACGAAAAAAATGTATACCTGTAAATTTAAATTTAGCATGCTTACTCGAGAATAAGAATGCTAAATTTACAGGAATGTATATTTTCGTTCTTAGCAATAGGAACGGAATTTGGCCAGCGTGGGCTGGCAATTCTCTTGGTTTATACCTGAATTTCGACAGCTGTCTTTCATCCAGCTAGAATAGAGCCCTGTGCCTACACACTGTTGAAAATTACCAGCAAGAGCTGGGATGGGAGGCCATTACGGATCATTTTATTGGTTGTGCCATTTCGGAGTTAAGGGGTTTGAGCGATTAGGTTTTTTTGTTGTTGCATATTGTTTTAAACGTTGTTTGATGGACAGCAATGCCATTCAGATAACCTTATTGGTAGTTTACTTTTTATACGATTTGTTTAGGTAAATACTATTAGGAAAATAATAGTAAACAGCCTGCTAGTTATTTAGAAGTGTACAAAATGTTTCTTTATGGAGTTTACAGATAGTAAACGAACTTAGCTTGGCTTAGGAGAAATATAGGGCCCCTTCCCGATCCAAACCTCTTGTTGTAATTACCCCAATTGATGTGTCAATTTCTTCGTATACCGTTTTTTGGGCAAGGGCTTCATTTAGCCCTAAAAAATTACTGAATGTTGGGACTCTTTGCACTGCATCACAGCATTTGCTTGTACCCTGCATTGGCGGATTTTCCTTCAAACAAGTCATGGTGCGTCGCCTTGCACAATTGCTGTCGGGAGGCGTTCCTCATAGATCGCTTGTTCCTTAGGCTCTTTCTAAGTTACGAAATACGCCACAATATCACAATATCTAAAGTCGCTCATTGTCCGCGGCCAAAAATCAAAAAATCCGCGCTGCAAATTTAACTTTTTCGGCGGAATTCCGCGGCAACCATCATATGGGTTTCCACGACTTTCTGCGTCAATAAAATTAAGTTTCCACGACATTACGTGCCCCCATCCCTCAAAAAACAAATAAAAAAAAAAACATTATTTTGTTTAGCTTAGCCTGCATCTACGCGTACTTCATACTTGTCATGGTCGAGACTTACAAGTTATCACAATTGGAGTTTTTGCAAGAATTTGTGTAATAATTTTTGCAAGAATAAATATTTCGTTAGTGCCTCACTCTATGGGTGACAAAAAAAAACCAACTCGCTCTATGACCGACAGCAATTTGTTTTTAACTCCCTGCTTAAAAGGTTAACCAAACCTATGAATTTAGTAAAAAAACGTGCAATTTGGGGGAAATAATTGATTTCCGCGAGAAATGTTCTTTTCCGCGGTCGTCGGTGGAAACTTTAATGCCCCAAACATGGCAATAATCCCGTACCACTGAAAATAAACTTCGTCAGAAGCTTAATTTAGGATCCGCGATTTTTGGCTAATCGTGGAATTGCGTATTATGAGCTACTCTAACAATATCTATGCAACTGACTGTCGAAAATTTGCATAGATGATGTGAGAAGAATATATTTTACTGTGAAAATAAGCTCGTGCAGCAGCTTGCTGGCTTTTGCCAGTTTTAGCCGGTAACAACTAAAAACCATGTTTTTGCCACTGTCCCAGTAAAAACCCAACCCGGTCGGTATGTTGCTGTATTAATATAAGTCGACGTGGTCAATGATAGAAGTTGGTCATTTTCATCCTAGCGTAGGCCACTCAACAGTTGATGTTCATTGTAAAAAAACAAATTGCTATATTTTGTAAAAATTTGATGGTTTTTTTTTTTTATCCTTGACTTTACAAAATCAGCTTGGAGGAAAAATCCCCCAGACCACCTGCCCCAACACTTTAGTTTGGTTACTTGCTTGCTTTTTTCGAAAATGTCGTGTGGTAACCCTGCTATGAATCTGACTTACTAAGACCCATAAAATTCTTTTCTGGGAGGTTTGGACATTTTCCTCCTAAACTTCTATATAGGACTTTTGTAAATCTTCTTGGCACGATGTTTTTGCGTTATTTGTGAGTAAACTTTGGATGGACATATTTTGTTATGTGGTAGGGGGCCTACTTTATTGGATCAGTTAATTCCGTTCTTGTTTTGTTGCAGCTGCCCATTGTATTATTATATCGTATGTCTTTTTTTTTTTCTCCCGCTCTGTTGCAATTCATCTGGTGTACAACAATTTTCCATTCATTAAAAAACAAAAACAAGTTTACAAGCTAAGTAGATAATACAGCAACATGTAGGCTAATGTGCTGGTCTGCTGCGTGACTAAGAATAATAGCCTTTTAGCATGCTAATAATCCCTAAATACAGGACATTATTTTTAAACTAGCTGCTAACACATCTGAGGACGGCGTGTGCTAGGTAAATTGTGTATTCCATTGCTGAAACTACTGCAGCTGACCTGTTGGCTTCTTTGTCAAACACGTTCTAACTTTTTTAAATTATTGTCCGGGGGAGAGGGGGGGGGGGTAGACAGGGTTTGCCCGAAAACACCCACTAGTGGTTTTTCATCTAAGCTCTTTACCTAACTGTTTTAAAAATTGTCCAGCCTGCGGCTGGATTCTAAATGCAAGCAACAGTTCTAAGCGGTTAATATTACCTTAAATGGCAATAATTTATTATTTATTTTCAAGCCTGTAAGGAAAGGTTTTTGTGATAAAGCATAGTTGGGCACATTTCAGGTACTTGAGGAAAAATAATAATGCGGTACAAAAGCTTAAATTGTATTGATTCAATCTAGAGCAATGACCCACCTGACAAAAATTAACCCATGTAGGAATACCAGCTAAGCTGCTTAAAATGCAAAATCTGACCCTCACTCAATAACGTTGAAAATGTGTTACTACCTAGCTAGCTAGTCCGCTTATCCCCATTTTAAATCCCATAGGGTGATTATTCATCGCTACCGAGATAACGGGAAGACTTCCAGTTCTCAAATTGGACGAATGGGTGCAGTACAATACGAACTACGTAGCCTACCTTTTATGGTTTGGAGCCTGGGGGCGTAACGGGAATGGCGTGGGAGGGCGCGTAAGTACGAAAATATTGTTATAACTTATGTTAGTATTGTCGGCATCGTCTCCTAGGGACGGCCAAAGTTCGAACATTGAGAACGTATATCCTGACATGCGTGCCTAGACACGCACTAGTGTAGCACGATAAATCTAAACAACGTTACACAGAAATTGTATTCGCGTCCAATTCACGAAAAATAACCAACTACTGTAAGAACAAAGCAAAATAAACAAAGCTAAAAACTCGTAAAGAGGCCACCAAGTTGAGGGGTTCGGCCCTTCAAAGGAGTGATGTCAACACACCAAACCTAACTAAATAAAACAAATTACAACAAATTTAAAACCGAACTAAAACCCTATAAAGATGTGACTAGGTTGGGAATGGTTCGGCCTATTGGCAAAAGGTAGCAACTTGTTGAAAACCAATTTCTTGTTGACGTGGCACTTTATAACACATCTGCACGGTAGTGGACTTGAGTCAATACACAATTAAAAAAAAAAGGAGTGATATCGTATCAAAAACCAAAACTGGTAAAAGAGGCCGCCAAGTTCCGAATGGTTCGGCCCTTCAAAGGAGTGATATCAACACACCAAAACATTCGCCAACTTAATCGTGCCGAATAATACTTTGGACGTTAAATAAAAACTTGAACATTGCTACCGAAAGTAGCAAACACATACGCACACATTTTTTAGTGAAATTCGTTATAAGCATATTCTATGAAAAATCACGTGTTTGTACGAGACACCACCTCTTTCATAAATAGTCTTTCAGGGGAAACCGAGTACCGGGGTACTAAACTTGGTACTGGCAGTTAAAGAATGTCTGGTACTGCCCTGTATAGGTTAATTCAGCATTGATGCTAGTGATTTTTCTGTTGTAGTAAAGAGGAACAAAAACGATTTTTACGGGATTTCAGGCTATGCGATTTCAGAATTTTACGCAGTGTGGCGAGTGGAAAATGGAAAGTCGACGGCAGAATAGCCAATGATAACATTGACTCCTTTGTTGCCGCAGTTAAATGTTAACTGTGAGACCCAACATAATTTTATTGTAGGCTACCTGGAGGTCGACACTCTTCCGTCAGAAGCCATAGTGCCAAAAAACCTCTAAGGGACAATTCTGCAGAGTAATTCCAATCGGAATTTCCGAGGAGCTTTTTCATGCCACAGTCTAACAACGAGCACGAGGCACCCAAGTGCCCTTCTCTGTTCGAAAATGCCAGGAACGGCTGAGGTCTGGTTCGAAGCTTGGAACCTCTGCCACACGAGTATCGATAACCATCGGACCTCCTTGCCATGTTTAGTGTTTTACCGTAACCAAACCAGTACCTTTTTTAGTGATAAGCTTAACACTTGAGGTTACAAACTATTAAGTTATTGGAACTAGCGTACAGTCTAGTGCAACATCCAAAAGGAGCAGGCCTATCCTGTTTCGGTATATGCTGTGTGGGTACTACGTTGTTGTCATTGGGTATTGTTGTAGACTCTGCCTTTACTAAATTCTTGTTACTTCCAGTGTACCCGAGCGTGCGGCCTTGGGCCAGGGCTTGATTTTAATAAATTGAACTTTACTAAACGCAGTTCTATTAAATTATTTTCGTTAAATTTTCAATATTACCTTGAAATCCAATATTTTAAGCTCCGCTTGAAGCGGCTACTTTAACTGGACAAGTGAATGCATTGATAGACGTTTGTTATTAAAATTCTGTTAGGCCTTGGCTTGCACAAACAGCAAAAACTGGTGTCCCATTCCTAAACCACTAGACTACTCAAGCTGTTGCAACACGATCTAACCGTAGAATTCTAACGTTCCGAGATCGTCCATCAGCCATTGTGTGAAGGAGGACTGGTAGCCTACTTGCTGCTCCAGTGAATGGCATGAATGAAAAGCCATTAGAAGCATTGACTACCTTCCGCTCCTTCTCTTTCCAATTAGATGTGATTGGCTTATTCAGGCTTGTAAAGCCAGCCCCATGGAAGACATAAAATATTAATCTCTTCTGCCTGCTAATGGCACAGGAAACATTGCGGGTATTGTTTTGGCTTGGCTTTGCGTGGAAAGCCTAAGTAATGTGGCATGTAAGGATGCATTGAACATTCATTAATTATTTGGTGTTTGGAAAAAAAAATTGTTCAGCAAAAGACAGCAGCTTATGTTCTGGAATATTTTTAGTTTTATTTGATCAATATCCTGCATCGCACTGCTGTTCATTTCAACATCCAGGCTCAGTATTGTTTTTTTTTTTTTTTTTTTCTGCTTTTTGTAAAATTGGTGTGTTGTTAGTCACACACGTACTACCCTCGAAAACAGAACAAGCGTAGTCTGGGTTCATAAGGAAATTATGGAATACAATTTGCCTCTCCCGAACGAAAATGCTTTGATGCCACTTACGACACTTCCAAAATGGCAGCAGTTTAAATATTTGTAGTTGAATCGAATGTAACCTGTATTACCTCCCCCTTGTTTGCTTTTGATGTAGTTTCTTTGTTTGATTTAAATTTTTTTCTTCTTGGTGATAGGCTACATATTTTCCGCTTGTTCTACTGGACTATTAGTTTATTACCATTGATGCCTAAACATTTGTACTTAAGGAGGCCAGGTTAATTTTTTTTTTTGCAGTTATGCTACAACATTTGCATTACAACAAATTATGCCACAGGGATTCAAAATGATGAAAAATGGATGCAGGATAAAATCTTTTTCTCATATTTTAAGATTGAAAAAAAAAAAGCTGAAAATCGATAATGAGGTACGCCATAATAATAAATTGGAGGTTGCGTATCATGGATTGTATGGCTAACCTATCAACCTTCACGAATGTGAATTATGTGGCACTCGCCATTTGACCCTGTAGACATTAAAATGCACTCGCCATTGTCCATTACCTCTTCGCTATGTAGAAACAATTTTAGCAGTTGTGCTACTACTTAATGCTAAAATATTGTTTGCATTAATGTAACTCTTCAATCAATTAAAGTGGCTAGCAACATTGTGGCACACTTGGTTGGAGAGCCCTTGTAATTCTGCACGCAACGTCGGAAACCACTTGTTTTTAGTTCATACGGTTCCCGAGATATGACAATTTAAGCATCATGGTTTGTTAATCAGTCGCCATTTTGGCGAGTGGCGACCGACATCGGTGAAGGCTGTAACCTATTGTGGGAGAGGTAGGCCTAAGAGTTGCGCCTAATGAATAGGAGAGAAGCTTACTGTAACGAATATTTTGCATCGTTGTGTAGCTTGCGCATCAGGGTTATGGTTATTCTTTTGTGCGGGAATGTCGTGCACTGGTAAACTATCGCACAGCTCTACAGTCACATAACCAAACTCGGAACATCAGATACAGAGGTGCATAAAATTCTTACTGGACAAAATTTCCCACGAAAATTTCTTTCGTATTTTTCAAATTTCGACAACTTTTCACCGTGTGGGCAAGCAATATTTTAGCGAATTTTCAGTTCTCTGAAATGTCCCACGAACCTCTTTTTGGTGTTCTGGCAAGGTCATGTTCCCTTTTGTCGGTTTTTAACCCGACTTACGTCCTTTTTATTATTATTTTAACTTTTATTGATGCTGGCTGTTGGGTGGATCACCCCTGTAGTGAATGTTATTTATTTTTTAATGCTAGCTTTTTGCGTAAAGTGGGCTTGAAAAAGGGTAGTCTTCCATCCCGGAACCACCATTCTGGCTCGCTCTCACTTTATTACCTTTATTGTGTGTCCCCTAATCAGAGACATCCTTTTTGCCACGTTGTTCATTGAAGATGGTGTTGTGGGCTCACATGGCAACAATACATTGAATCATGGACGGGACTATAAGCCACCCCTTTTCTTTTCAAAAATTCTGTACTCAGTTAGGATTGCTACTTTGTGTAGATTGAGATGATATTGACAGGCATAGCCAATTAGAATTAAACGCAATTTTTTTTCCCATACCTACCCCTCCCACCTCCAATACTTTTTTTGTGTATATGGGGTTGCTTCAGGATTATTTATTTCATTACATATTGGGGGGGGGGAGGGAATTCTTTCAAGATTATAGGATCGTTAAGGGAAAAAATGACAAAGATTTTTATTCCCTTAATTCAAATGGGTGAGAAGCTATGATTTTTTCCCTATAAGTCAGTTAGCCTTTAGCGCAAATGCAGTCCTTAAAGGTTTACATCAATCTAGGAACTAGAACCATTGTTTAGTGGCACTTGAAATATTAGGTCCTGTGTTACAATAACAACGGTAACTAGAAATAAAGTGTTTAGTGACACTTACAAATTGCAATATTAGACCGTATGTTGTACCTTTACACTGCCAAACGTCCAATAGACAGGGTGGTCCACAAAAACTTGACGACCCAACATTTTCTAAGGCCAACTTTTCTAATTAGCACCCCTCAGAACCAGGAGAGTACAGAACTCAAATCTAATAAAATGAAGATTTCTGTCCTCTCCTGGTTTTTAGGGGTGCTAACTAGAAAATGTTGGGTCATCAGTTTTTTTGTGGACAACCCTGTTTTAGATGGCTACTGAATGGTGAAAAACGTCCCAACGTTCAATGCGAGCTTTGTGAGGGGTCCCTGGGGACTCGGAGTAAAAAGAGTAGCTCAACAGCGCAGTTGTCAGTATCCTCATCTCCAAACCAAGTGAATGCTAGTGGTTTCAATCCCACGACTGACCCAACTATCACATTGGACTTAAATTTGTCTAATGAAACTAAGCAGGTTTGGCTAGGCTGCACGCCAACCCTTCCGAATGTCAATCCAGTAGCAGTCGCCACTTGGCCAGTAGACCTTACAAAGCACTCGCCATTTCACAATTTTTACTCGCCACATACTAAATACGTCTTTGTATGATGAAAGGTTTCTCTAATATAGGCATTAACAAAATTGTGCAAACTCCAGTTTTAATGCAGAAAATTCAGTTATATAGCCCTTATAAATCTGAACATGACGCCGCAAACCGTTCGTCTCTAACTTGTACTGTTCCAGAGATACCCCTTTTTTAGTGGCATGCTCTGTAGCTAGTCGCCGATTTGGCGAGTAAGGCTAAATTCCAAGTCGCCAACTGTTGATTTCCACTCGCCAAATGGCGAGTGGCGACCGACATTGGGAAGGGTTGCTGCATGCTTGAAGCTGTATATAAAAGATTAAAGGGGCAGTGTTTACAAAAAAACATTCAGTTGTATGTGTGGCTTTTCAAGTACATTTTTCACTCCACAAAGTGTCTTTTCTGGCATATAATTTGTGGTTTTTGTTAAACTAAACAAAAAGAATATTAAAAGTGTGTATTTTGTAATACCCAAAAACGGACAAAATTTTTGTCGTAGCAAAATTGTGGAAGAAGGAAGATGAAACGATGGGTCCACTGACACTGCTAGCGATTGGATTGTTTCTACCAATGCTATCATATTGTATTAAAGCGACAATCGGTTTACAACAAGGTAATCTTTAAAGCAGCACCACAACTTTTCAACATAATTCTGAATTTTTCGAGCTTACCAAGCTGCCTGAAGAACCCATTTCAAAATGCAATCAAAAGAACAGGGCTGTTTTCCTCCTTTCCCACCCAAGGCGACTTTCTTCCTGTTTTTGTTGCTGCCCTACTTCCTTCCATAAACAATTAGACCTCAACGACAAAAAAATTTTTCTCGTGCGATTTGAAAGATATGCTCTGTTGAAGCAAATTAATTTGGTTTAAAAATTAACTAGCTGGACCCATGCATGCTGCACGGTGATTGAATTTCCTGGAGTTAGTTTCTCCCGATGTTTCTTTGTGTTAGTAAAGTAACTGGTGCTTTCAATTTCTGGCACCCCCCAACTCACACTCCCCAACCCTGTTTCTCGTCCCCCGACTGCCACCATAATCCACTGCACGCTCTTCCTCCGGCACCCTCGGCGTTTCTTCTCCCCCCCCCCACCCCAGAATATTGTGCCACTCCACACCCCACTGCACGTCGTGGCTTTTTCAATTTCTTCCCCCCACCCCAACCTGCACACCCCCTCCCTCTCAGGCTCCCCCAACCACCCTCCAGCAGTATCGGGTCTGTATACCTCCCTGCCTTTCTCCCCAGCTTCCCTGGTGTTTGGTTATAAATTTATTGACCCCCCCCCAAAAAGCACCCATCCCCTCCCGGAACCTGCCCGCATTCCCCCTTCTACTTGATGCGCACATTCAGTAAGCAGTTACTCTGATCTTCCCTTCGGACCCGAGCAAAGCGAGCAGCGTTAGCCGTGTGGTCAGCGACCTCGTGTCCAAACAAAGCGAATGCTGGTTCGAATCCCACGACTGACCCATATAATCGTTAAAAAAAGTATGAGAAATTAATTCATGCAACTAAAGGTTAACAGGACATTTCGTCGAAATTGTGGCGCAGCCCAAAAAAGAAGCATTCCTGTGTTTTATTGAATCCTTAAAAAAAATCCTATCACTTGAGTAAGTCAACATTCAGTTTGTAAACACCTGCTGTATGTTAATCTCCGTGTTTGTTTCCGGCAACTTTGAATCAATTCATGTGTTATTTGTAGCAACATAACAGCACACATTGGGGTAATAATTATTGCTACTTTGAAACAATTCCGCTCAGCTCTGGAAGTCTGCATCGACGAAATAAATAGACCATTCTATCGTTAATAGCTGCCAATTTCGAGGCCTGTTGGCCTCGAAATTAAAAACGTAGCTTAGTTTGGTTTAAAAGTATATGCGTTTAGCTGAAACACGGATTCTTTCATTTTACCCATCAACAATCAACTATTGGAAATAGTGCACCAAGAATTGTTAGGCACAGCATGTGCACGAAATGCACTAAGAATTATGCACGTCGGTAGCAATGACATGGCATGCGCAGGAAGAATGAAACAAACGTTATTTTAAATTGTAGCGGCGATTGTAGCTGTTACTTTGAATTGCTGGGCTGCTGCAGGCTGCTCCTCCTCCTTGTGCTCCTCCTCTTGAGGTTGGGTATTAGTAGTTTTGGACCAATGTTTTCAAAACATGAGCGGCAGTATGCAACAGCGCTACACCAACCAACCAACCCTTCCCAATGTCGGTCGCCACTCTCCATTTGGCGAGTGGAAATCAACAGTTGGCGACTTGGAATTTAGCCTTACTCGCCAAATCGGCGACTAGCTACAGAGCATGCCACTAAAAAAGGGGTATCTCTGGAACCGTACAAGTTAGAGACGAACGGTTTGCGGCGTTATGCTCAGATTTATAAGGGCTATATAACTTCTGCATTAATTCTCATTTCTGCATTAATACTGGATAGGGATCGACCGATACAGACAAATACCGATCCGATCCGACCGATTTTCCCCTCACACGCCGATCCGATACAGATCCGATACACCGATACAGATATACCGATACCGATTAAAAAAAAAAAAAAGTCAATGGGTCAGAAAGTCAAACACATACTTCATCATTATGAAACTGGTGTGCAAGAAAATTAAATTTCTTAATTTTTTTTTTCTCAGTGGTGGCAGATCCGCAGGTGTACCTTCGACTGTAAAAAAAACCCAGAGTACACTGCAGATAGGCCTAATCCCAAGAAGCCCTGCCCTGATTCTGGCAATGCACACACGTTGAATTCACTAAGCTGCTGTGTAGATGACGTTATGGGATACAAGCGATGCTATGCAGAAAAGGTTTCTCACAAGCTAGGTGGAGTAGCCAGCGTGCACGGAAGTTGGTCGTATCGGCTAAAATATCGGTAAATAAACACCGATACAGATCCGATACCGATACACAAAAAATACCGATAATATCTGTAAATACCGATACCGATATTAATATCGGTCTATCCCTAATACTGGAGTTTGCACAATTTTGTTAATGCCTATATTAGAGAAACCTTTCATCATACAAAGACGTATTTGGTATGTGGCGAGTAAAAATTGTGAAATGGCGAGTGCTTTGTAAGGTCTTCTGGCCAAGTGGCGACTGCTACTGGATTGACATTCGGAAGGGTTGCAACCAACCAACTTCTTGGTGTCTTCTGCTTGCAAAAAAATTAACGATTTGGATTGCAAAATGCATGTCGGATGGAGGCAAGAATTGAGGTAAATTCTGGTGTTCACTGAAATTCCTATTTTCAAATTATACTACCCTGCAATATGATGAATAGCACACACAGCTGCTAGGTTAATACACTGACCATACGATCTAAATGTAGTTATTTTTTTAAGGTTTGAAAGTTCTTTAGTTGGTAACTGTACGTGGGCGACAATATCCATGGCAGTCTACTTGCGTTATCTTTTGGACATATTTTTCTTTGTGACAAACCATTCACAGTTGATAAGGAAAAGCAAATTGTTGTGCTATGAGTGACATAATTTGATTTATCGCTATTATCTGTGATAAGTCATAGGAATATGATTGCGTAGTGTGAATGAAGTTTTTAATAATTTCTGATTTGCTTTGACCGTTATGGCTAAGTTTTTGAGGTGTATTAGAATCGGCCTGTAAAGTTGAACAGGATGTTTTGGGGTAGATATCAGATATTTTTGGTCCAAATTGATGAAATCAATTTGTTTTCTTAGTAATTAATGAGGTGGAAGCACCAGGCCTAGTTGTCTTGTCCATTTCTATTTTTTTTTTTGTGGCTTTCGTTAAATTTTGAGGATCGCAGTCAACTTTTTTCATCAGATTGGCATTTCTTATTAGTACTGCAGACTACACATTTATTTACGGTTCAGTTTGGCATTGGTGCATAATAACAATGTTTAAAACAATGTAAAGCTATCAATTTGGTCGTTTAGAGGTCCCTAACCCCTGAACCACTTCACAAATTAGAAAAGTCCTTATGAAAGGGGCACTTCTCCGTAGCAATACCTGTAAAATGAGCTAAGAACCAGCTTTATTCACCGCGTGGAAGAATTTTTTGTGATACAAAATAAGCGTTGCCAGTAATTGGGCAAATATCAACTTTATTAACGTTGTATTTTCAACCAGAAAATGTTAAGCTGTACCTGTACTGTCACTAACTGACTTTTATACTGTCAGGCGACTCAAGTCTGATTAAACAAGTTTCAGCCTTTTCTGTCGCATTATTTATCCTCACATGCCGGAAAATCAGTCAAACTACCTTGGCTGTAAAGACACAACGTGTCTAGTGGTCGCCAAGATATATTTTATCTGGATAAGTGTTATCGTTTTCATCTTTGCGGGCGACACACTAGCGTGTGTCTTGATGCAAGTACCGTAAATCGTAGATTAAACGCCCATGGGCTTATGCAGTTAAGTTGGCAAAAATAGGAGGGTGGGGGTGGGCTTTAAGTCAAGCATCAATTTTCTAACCTTTCTGGACATCTATTACAGAAAATCCGAAGCTTTTGAACATCCTTTTAATTGCTGTGAAGAGGGGAGGAGGCTTAAGCTAAAGGAAGAGTCTACTATTACTACAATGAGGGAGAAGGGGCCAGTAAACATAGCAAGCAGTACTATCTTTATTCGTAATAAAACGACAATTTGAGGGGCGGGCTTTAGTAGCTTCAACTGGGCTTTTAATACACGATTTACTTAGAAATGCCAATATAAACATTGGTTGTAGCATCAAAGTTATGGTGCTTTTAGAATTCAATTTTACCATTGTTGATTAACTGATTGTTGTACTGCTTTTGAGTCCTAAACACAAGGACTAAATGAACAAATTGTAATAATTTTAGCACCTTTTATCATATACCAGTATTTTAACAATGCATGGTTGCAGTTTTGGAAAACCTTTTTACTGCCCAACATAGCATATTCCATTTTTCATGTTTACAGCGATAAACCTTTTTTCTATGGTTGTGAAAAACAGCACAAACCGTACACATTTTGGTTCACCTTAATTAGAACTTCGCCTTTCAATGACAAATACAGTTAGTGAAAACACTGTTTGTTGCTGGGTCGGATTCATGTTGAAGATCGTCGTTTCTACGCAGCGGATCCAACTTGATCGTTTTCAGAAAGTATGTAAACTCGAAAAAGTTTTGATCTGACAAAACCGTTTGCATCGATTCGAATTGGTAATGTGCATTCCGCTACCTGTATCGAATTTAAAAGTGCCCTATACCTCAACTTCCGTACGAAGTGCCTTCCCATACGAATTAGTACTAAGGGATGGTGGCAGCTGTTGATGGGTGTGATTTGTGATATATATTGCACAGACTAAATTTCTGCCGATTCATAAATTTACCAATGTGAAATTATTCCAATATAGACAAACATTTATATCTTGACGAGACGTTTTCATGGGTGGAAAGCCTGCTCAGTAGATAAGCTTTTTGCTCATGGGCACCGATCTATCCTAAATGGATATATCGCAGACAAGAATTGTGTTGTTCTGCTATACGCACTGAGGTCTAGATGTTGGTCTCTTAAAACCATGCCAAGTTTTGTTTCAGTCGGTTTTGGGCTTAATACTTTTCCCTGCCGAAAACGTTTACTTGTGATCTAATCTAAGTTACAGTGAATGTCCAATGTCAGCAGCATTTTTTATGGATCACTTTGTAACTTGCGAAGTAGTTGGCTGAGCGAGCGTAGCATAGCCTATAACGGACACCAAATTTCAAAATGCTGGTTGTACTCTTATGGTCTGGGTGGAACCCAAACGAAAGGCCGGATTAGGATGAAATTTGTTGGTACATCTCTTGAAACCCTTAAAAGTATTGCTGAGCTAGAATTTGCTGTAAGTCGACAGCTATGATGGAAGAAATTAAAAATTTTCGAATTCATTACTGACATTCTGTTAAAATTTGAAATCCTGAATAGTTAATCTTCAGTTGTTATTCAAGATATCATGGCACGTCGAGCACAAATTGGATCAGCCAAGGAACCCCCCCCCCCTCCAACGCAAATTTTAGCAGCACAAATTGAACCAGCCATGGTGGAACCCACATGAAATCCAACCGTGCCCCTTCCCTGAGGCTTGACAAATTCTGACAGATCGAGCTGAAAGCATTTAATTTGGTACAGAAGCAACCTTCACGAATGTGAATGGTGTGGTATCGCCATTTGGCCAGTACCTCCATACCTCCTCGCCATGTGGAAACTGTTTTAGCTGTTGTGCTGCTATTTAATGCTATATTGTTTGCATTAATCTACCAATGAGCTAAAGTGACTAGTAACAGTATTGCGCACTTGGTTGGAGAGACCTTGTAATTCTGTACGCATTGCTGAAAACAGCTCGTTTCTAGCTGATACGGTTCCCGAGATAGGACAAGCACATCAATTTGGGAGTACATCTTGGCGAGTAGCTCCGAAATCCAAGTCTTCAAGTGCTGAATTTTTCTCACCGTTTGGAGAGTGGCGGCCGGCATTGGTGAAGGTTGTAACACAAAACATTCTTAACAAGCATAATCTATTAAACATAAAAGAAATACCCACAAGGCCCCCTTGTGCCCCCACCCTGAAACTTTACCGATAAATTAGGCTATTGCCGATCGAGGAAAAGAAGGAAATTTGGTACACAAGTCCTTTTTATCTTCGTAGCACAGTATATGCGCAATTTCAAAGCAAAAAAGATATCTGGAAGTGTAGCGGCGCGGGCGGTATTGCAGTCCACCACATGGAATATGCAAGATCCACTGGGAAGGCATTGAAACCCTCCTTGCGTCCAACTCGGAGACCTTCATTTGAGGAGCTTAGAATCCCTGACTATTCAACACCACATCCGAGAGAAGGTTGAACTGATGAATATCTGGGGACATCCAGTCCTGGAATACAGTTTCTGCTCCGTAGTGAGGTTAATTTCGAGCTGCGTGACAAGTGGTGGAGGCCACTCTCGGCTGCCGACTCAAAAAAACGTTTGAACATGACATAGTGACATGAGTTTTTGCCTGATGAAGACAGTCGTCTGAGCACGTACAACTCCAGATTACTGACTTGAAAATTTGCAGAAGATATTGGTATAGCCTAGATATCTTTTTTTTGTTTTGAAATTGTGTGTATACTGTGCTACGAAGATGATTCCCGAATTTCAGAGTAAGCGACACAACATTTTTAGATAAATCTTTTTTAGCAGTACAAATCGAAACAGCCATGAAACCTCCTAGAGGCTTGATATTTAAATCCGCTCCACCTGTAATAGGGCTGAAGCCTGTTTCCTAGTTATCATTTATTTGCTCTGCCTGTTGTACGACAGTGTCTATTCCAGCAGTTTCTAGTTCGTTATGACCCTAACAAAGGGTCCCTTCATGTAGGATTTATTCACTTTATTCTTTGTGACAATAATGATGATGCTCATTGTCAGTTCTGCTTCTTAAATAAATTGCTGACATTTTGACTTCTGATGATTTGTTTCGTTAAAAATAATAAGACAATGTATGTGAAGTTGTTAAGTCATACTGCCATTACAATGCTGCTTGTTTTATTTCAGATTTTTAATTGCTGAAAACTTAGCAAAATGAATGAGTTAGACACTCTACGGCAGGAGGCGGAAACATTGAAGAACACAATTAGAGTAAGTATTATCGAGATAGGTGTTCATTTCATGAGTTTATTGGCTTGCAACAATATGTACTTTGTGTTCCGCACATTTAGAAGAGTAGGCTAGGGGGCAGTTAGTCTCTCAAACACGCATAGTTTGTTTAATGCGAGATGGTTAACCATTTTCGGGTGAATACAAAGGTTTTAACAAATTCTGCAGACTTACCTTTTCATTTTTTCAGTTTGATGTTTGTATCAACTTTAAGGTTTACATTACACAAAAGAAAAAGCAACCCTTCTTAAAGATGCAGCAAATTTATAATATTGTCGCTGTGCATTATCGGCCCTTCTTGGAGAGTACCCGTCATTTAGAGCGCTGTTAGTTGCAGCCGCACAAATCCTCGTTAATTATCAAAATTATTTATATAACAATTATAACTCCATAAATTATAAATCTTAGCGCGAAGTATGCAATTTAATGTTTCATGGAAATAGTTTAATCAGGTGTAGCCTGCGTTTTAAAATATTCTGTGGTAATGGCGGCATAAGTGAAATTTCTTCGCCATGTTTTAAGAGGTGTGAGACTTTCAAGACAATTTTCGGCAGTGGTGCTAAAAAAAAATGTTTAATATGAATCTAAGCTTTCATAGCTTACTCGTACGGGAAAATTGGCACCGTCCGCTAGCCAGCTGGCGATAAAACGTAGTCTAAGTCAGTTGTGAATCTAAATTTGGTTTAACAAGATTTCCACATTTGATAGGTGCAAATATTAGGCCTATTATTTATTTTTGGGTATTTGATTGAATCTGTAACTTTTTCGCTCCCCCAAACCATATTCTAAGTGTAAGTATGAATAGAATTAAAAATTACTGCCAAAAAAACATCTTTGGCAGGAAAGAAGCTTGTGGTTGCTGCTGACAGTTTGTTTTAGAGGAATTGTGTGGTGTATAATCAGTTAGTGGCCCCACAGTGTCAAAAGATTTTTTATTTTTTGGTTTAGGAAGGCTGTTTAATTTTAGAGGGCCGTTTCTTGTGATTAAATGAGTTAGAGCTGGCCACTGGTCAGCACGTCAAAAGTTAATTTTCGCTTATAAGCGTACGTCACACTAAACCATACAGTGAAACCTCTTTATTTAGGGGTGGAAATGAGCTGTATCGCATCGCAGTTTACACCACAATTTTAGACATTCGCGATACAAAATTGAAATTTGCGTAGCAGTTTAGCGACGTAACATCATGGCAAAAGAACTTATTAACTGTTGAAAAATTCTTTTGCAGTAGGCCTAGCCCATTTATAATAGAACAATCGTAACATAGTGCATCAGAGTATTTAGGTGTTTAAAAAAATGATGCAATTTATACGTCACTCAATCACATTCTCTTGTTCTAGCTGAATCATTTAAAACAAAAATACCCTTTAGCCTGCCGAAAAATAATTATGCTTGCATGAAAACTGCTAACCATTATTTTGCAATTGCTACGCAAATTTGTATTTTGCATCGCAATTATGCTACACACATTTTTCTGGACATTTCGAGTCCTGTTATTACAATAGGTCTAGTTCAAGGATGCTTGGAAATAGAATGTTTTTATTGTGTTTGTTTATTAAGAGCCAAAAAAGACCTTACAAGTCCTTTGCTTTGTAAGGACTTTGGATGCTAAACTAACCTAAACTTACACCTAAGCAATTGTGTTTGTCGTATAGCCTAAACTATCATTTTTGCATGTGTTGTTTGCCTGAAGAGCCTAAAAAATAGCGGGTTTTTTTTTATGGGTTTATTGTTATAATGAAGTTTAACTATTAGCGTGAAACAGATAGCGTGGCGGCTTTCTGTCCAGGAGGCCCGTGTTCTTTCCTGGCCTTGGTCACCCCCTGTCATTTTCGGGAGAAGGGCCTGTGTGCCTCGTGTTAATGTTGACTGGAGCATGTCGAAGATCCTGGGTTTTCCGCTTGGATTTCTCCAGCTAAATTGTCCCTGTAATCGTCGTGGGGGGCAGGTAACCCAGTTTGGGTTTGTGCTCCCTAAATAAAAGACTAACTGTATTAGTGATGAATCTGTTCTTTCAACTGACACAGAAAGTGGTCCAATTGATTGATACAAAACCCAGTGCTTCACGATTGTGAATTGTGATCGTTATAAATGTGTAATGTTGTCGTAACTTTCAACGATACAATTCCATGGGTACTGTAGTGAGAAGTACAATTATATTGTTGAGTTGTTTGAATGGTGTTAGATAACCCCTGATGTGATGTGTGCCCAGGGACAAGTAGAAAAAAAAACAAATCCTAATCTGAGCCTTTCATGAAGACCATTGCATAAAACCTTGAAGCCACCTGAAAAATACCTCACAAGTTCCACCTTCAGCGCTCGCGCTAAAGGTCAGCAATGGGAACGCAAGACACTTCATTGAACAAGCACATGCCGTCCTTCGACGGGTTACCAGCTAGGAGGATAATAATTTTGCTATAGCGTTCTTAACCCATAGCCGCCTAGATACGAACGTACGCCTTCAACGCATAACAGCGAAAAACTAAGTCCCAGCGCGAGCTTTTGTGAGGGGGCCCTGGGGACTCCAGCAAAGCGGGCAGTCACAGGCCAGTGGTCAGCATCGTCGGCTCCAAACCAAGAGAATGCCGGTTCGAATCCGAGAATCGACCCGAGTACCATATGGACTCTAAAAAATGGGCCTGGAAGTTTTTTCAGGCGGTTATGGGTTAACATGTCTGTTGCTCTGCTCTCTTTAGGCTACTGATTTGCAGCAGTTTTGCTGCAAGATTCGTTGTAGCCTTCAGATTCTATATGATGTTAACTAACTAGACTGCTGTTCTTTTTGTCATAGTTTGAAAAAACCCGTGTTTGTAAAAAAAAAAAAAAAAATGACTAAGCTAGGTTACAAACATGGACTTTTAAAATTGGTATAAAAATATTTATTGGTTAATATACAGGTAAAGTATTGTATTCTGCATAGGAACTATGTAACTGCCTTGGGGTCCTCTTCCAGCATGGCTGCAACATGCCTGCTAACAAATTGTGGAACGAGCCATGTCGTAGCGCAGTTAACGGGGGCTGCACGTAGAAAAATACAATACGATATTATATAAAGTAGATAACTTGGCATAAATTCTGCACTGCTCACAGTTACACATTAAGCATAAAACCTATTACAGGATTTGTGTTGTTGAGCATTACATTTCCAACCCCCCCCCCCCAAAAAAAAACTGGATTTTATTCTGCTTTTTTTTCTGCCTCTCTCTACTTGTTCACTGTAGGAAAACCTAATTGGTATTATTTTTTTCCGACTAACTGCTTTCTAGTGACCCAGTATCTGTTCGGTGCCTAAATTTCTATGAAAGGTTGTAAAAGATGTATCCTGGTCTTTTCCGCCATTATGCCCAAAAAGATGTGCAATATCGCATCTAAGTTTGCATGCTGCAAACAGCGTGTCATGCAGGGAAGTTGACATTCAGTGAATGAAGCAATCAGTCTTAAGCTAAAATGCTGCATGAAAAAACGTATGATGAAAATCCTTGAAAACCATCCTAGTTGGTTGAACACCTTCCCCACCCACACCTTTTGATAGAAATCAATTTTAAAATACTGCATCTGAATTATTAGCTTCTGTTTAGCTCATTGTTAAAAAGAATGTGTTGCAAAAATTTCCACTTAATGCAGTAGGCCTATTGCGAAAATAATGCTGCCATTGCAACTTACTGACATCATTTTTTAAAATTATTTATTTGCATTTTCGTCGCCCTCCATTTTGCAGCCTGATGTGTACTGCCATTTTCTGTTCTAAAAATAGCATCAGCGGATTGAGGCCTGAATGCTCTCTCCTGTGTCGCTTGGTCAGAAGAGATGAGTTTCCTCTTAAATATTTGTCGAGGGAGGGACTGACAAGATCGGAACCAGCTGTATTATAGGGCTATGATTAAGGACAGATAAGTACCGCCTGTACAGTATGGGACTTTAGAATGGGATTTAGGAAGGCTAGACTGCTCCACTGAAGAGCAGCGTGTTGCTGATGCTCATTAACATAAAGCCCTGGCTTCCCCTGGAAATCTTGCTATGACGCGGTGGCGTGCAGGGCTTGCTCTGACGCTGGGAACCCGAGCGCAGCCGAGATCAATAGCCAGGCTTTGGATTATTCCAGGTGGCACCATTGCATGGGTTGTAGGGTAGGGAGGATGGCTCGCTGTATGATGACGGTGGGAGTGGAGGGAGGTCTATCTGTCTGTTTGTTCTGCGGCTCTCTGACGTCAGAGAAGACGTAGGGAACATTTTCCTTGACTAGGCAGCCCTTATTTATTAACGTCTAGCAGTTTTACTGAGGATCTGCATTTAATTCGTGGACACTAAAAGCAAAAAAAGATGCGCCACCCAACTGCCTCGTCAAATTGAAATAAATATTGTAGAAAGCGGTTTTTTTAACAGGCTTAATTGTTTTTTAGATTTGAGATTTTGTAATTAAGAAAATAGCTTGTAAAACATTGTGCTAAACCAGTTTCAGTTCTAAATTTTATGATTTTTCTGCTTGAACAAGTATGATAGATTGCGTAATAAGATTGACTTGATTGGTAAGGTTAAAAATGCAGTACTTTTATCAGGTTAGCTCCCACTAAAAAAAAAATACCCTTCCTGCTGAATTTCCATCTCGGTAAGAAAGAAAATGTTCTCATGTTTCGTCTTGCTTGTAGGCGATTTACCCCTGCATAATAGTACGTAATCTTTTGATTAGGTGTAACCCCACATGTTTAACTTTTAACCTCAGGTCTGTGCGCAAGTTGTAGGCAATTGTAGGATATGGACGAGCTCATAATGTCTCCTCCATCTTCAAAACTGTAGTTGAAATTACACGGGCCTAGGGGGTAGGCTTGACTCCCATGAAGGTGGCCACTTAATGTTCTTGGAAATGTATCCCCCTACCCAAAAAAAAAATTATTATTAAATCAAAATATATAAATTGCCTTTTTCCTTAATTAAATTGTCACCTATAGGGAAACGCATGGTTAAGCCAACGTCGTAGGCAGAAATAGTAGCTTACATTAGTTCACCCAAATATTTACACTTTTGATGCCATTTCAGTTTAGATTCCATTCCTAGTTTTTATCGAAATATATTGGTTATTGAGGTACGTACCCATATTCTTTAATGAAACTACAATTTATTCATTTAGAAATTTGATTAAATAAATTTAGTGTTCAAAGAGCCCTTCTGCTTTTTAAGTTGGCCTTGGGGAAACCTTGAAATGGTTTAGTTTATCATGGATGAACCCTATTGACATTGATCCAGCATGTGGCATGAAACATGCCTTAGCCGATTTGCTTGCCTTGACGTCCTAAGTGTAAAGAGGATCAATTCTTGAGTTTGTAAAATTTGCTAAAATTACTATGCTTGATATTCACTTGCTATTGCTGGGGTAGCTTTAGCTCTTGATGTGCACCCAGCCTTAGCCAAGACACCAGAAGAGAAGAGGGACAATTTTGCTAAGTAAATCCCATTGGAAATTTCCAGATTTGTTTACATGCTGCCGTTGATATGAGCACGAGATGTTACAGGGCCCTTCTCTTTCTGAAGGGGGGGGGGGGGGCTGAGGCCAAATTTGAGCCTCGGACTTCGGGCACATGATACGGTCGTGCTAACCATCAGGCCACCTTGCCCCCTTATTGCAAGGGTAGCAGCGGACCTATAAAACCTACGTTTTCAAGAAAATAAATTATGGTATATTTCGCTTATGCCGAAGTATATCCGATCATTACGCTTCATTTGGACATGGACATTCATTATGACAATCAATCCAAACACTGAAACTAAGTGAAAGCAATGAAAAAGGGTAAGTATATTCATTCTTGAATGGTATACTCTGTCCCACATTACAAACATAACTGACTGTATGGTCCAAGTTTCCTTGCAGTATCAGTGCAAAAACAAGTCATTATCATATTTGTAGACTACACAGTTACTTTTAGTCTACGAGTAAGTTATTTACGTGTTTTTGCACTCGTAGTGAAAATAGGGATGGGCGACGATGAAATTTCGACTACGCGATTATTGCAGCACCTTAATATGCGATTGTGATATTTTTCAACATGTAGACCAAGCCGTCTTAATTGATCAATTGGTCATAACGGCACTACTCCTACAGTACGCCTACTAACTATACACGATTAGGCCAAGTACTTCTACTTCTAGGCCTAAATGTATGTATGTAATAGTCCTAGTTAGTGTATTGTTAATACAAAATTATGAACAAAAATTAGTCTTATTTATTCAAAATAATTAGCTCTTTCATATATTTGAAGTATTTGCAATACCACATAAGCCACACTCAGAAAAATACCTTACGTAAAAAAAATTGTGTGCAATCCTAACATTTTCTGCATAATTAGGTGACCTGTTACGATGTAAATATATTGATATTAATTGATCAAATGACAATCACTTTGCAGCATTAGTTTGCTAAAATTAGCAGTGAGCAGCAGTTTTTCGTATCCATTTAGAGGTCATGTTTGTTTAAAAATGTAAATTAAATGGTTTATTAGTAGGGATCGGCCGATATGACTTTTTACCGATATGACTTTTACCGATACGATACAATACCGATGAAGGGTAAGCCGATCTATACCCCTCAGCCGCATTATTTTGTCATTTTCAGCCGGTTTACCAAAAATTTCGGCTAAAAAAACTAGCCACAAATTTTATGGCCACCACCGGCTAACTATAAATTCGGCTGGCTGACGCCTAATTTTCGGCTAAAACGCTCAAAATGAAGCAAAGACACGAAACTCACTGCACAAGAAAATGATGAAATGGAACGGGGAGGGGGGGCGGGATGAAAACATAGGCCTAATGGATTTCTAGATGAATCACAAATGAAAAAAGTAAACATTCGCGACGAATACTCAAATTATAAAACAGTCACAATTACCACTCATTTTTTTAAAGTAATGGTTCCATAGCCATGTGTCCTTACTATTATTGCTCGAACCCTAAAAACGAAATCAAAAGTAACCATGCATGCTAATGACCACACAAATACACGGCGCGCATAATTTGCTCGCAAGAGAATATGATTTTAAAAACTATGAAAAATAAGGCGGTCGAGAGCAGCTTGCCGTTAGAGAAAAGTTACAACTAACTTCATGACTTTCGTTTTATTTTGATGTATTAAAACTTCAAAATTTTTAGCTCTAGCTGTAATTTTTTTGGTGGCTAGGCCAGGCGGCGGCAGAAAAATATTTGGCGGCTGTTCGGCTGACGGCTAACGGCGGCGGCTGAGGGGTTCAAGCCGATCCGAACCGATACGATGCCGATGTCGGTACCGATAATAATAATAATAAAAATATCACAACTAAAAGTTTAAATTACATACAAAAAAAGCAACTTCGGTTCTAGTTTAGCATGGATTCCAACTGTTGAGATTATCCAAAAAGTTCTGTGCTGCGCCAAGAGCATTTTTCCACTTATTCCTACTTATGACTTAAGTACATTCATCTTCTCAGTTAGATTTTAGTTGGTTGTTGTAAAACTTAGAGCACTAGAACTGTCACGTTCTACATTTTCATTACAAACTGAGCAAATGGCTTTGCTTTTCTCAATTGGTTATTGCTTTTGCCGCGTTTGGTTTCACTTTTGCAGGGTAGACAGTTGCGTTTCTTGGCACAACAAATATCTGTATCGGAAGCCTTATATTGGTCCGATACCGATACAGCAAAAATACCGATATTGGACTATCCCTGTTTATTAGACAACTTTAGAACGATTGCAGCTAGAGACTTGTGGTTTGCACCATTGGGAAGCTGGCGAAAAAACGGTTAAAATGGTGTATTTTAACTTCAAAATCTGTCAACATTTAGTGAAATTATCGACAACGTTGCGCTCCACTTGAACCTGACAAAATGAGCTCGAAGCTGCGATGATTGCGAAACACGAAAAGCATTGCAATAACACTATCGCGTGTAGTGTATATCGCGATTTTATCGCAGTATTGCATTATCGTCCATCCCTAAGTGGAAAGAAACACGACATCATACAGTCAGTTTCCTGCAAACGTAATGTGGAACAGACTATGTATAGCAATGAAAAAGGCGAGCAATACATTCATTCTTTACACTGCAACTGTGAAAATGGTTAGCGGTATGCAATGTCGATTACGTAGTCAGTTACAAACAACCTTCACCATCACCAATGTCGATCGCCAATTGCCAAATGGCGAGGGAAATTTTTCAATTGGCGACTTGGTTTTTAGCCCTACGGGTCATAACGGCGACTGGTTAACAAACTCTGATGCTGAAATTGTCATAACCTCGGGAACCGTACTAGCTAGAAATGAGCGGTTTGCATTGTTGTGTGCAGAATTGCAATGGCTATCCAACCAAGCATTTAATATTGTTACCAGCCTTTACCTGATTGGAGAGTTTGGTTATTGAAAACAATGTTTAAACATTGAGTAGCAACACACCCGCTAAAACTATTTTTACATGGCACGTAAGTAATAGACAATGGTGAGTGAATTTTAATATCTACTGGCCAAATGGCGAGTGCCGCACATTTCACAATCCAAGGTTGGTGACAAAAGAAAAATGCCCCTGGGTGTAGGTGATCATGATCATAAATGGGTTAGGCAATCGTTGACAACCAATCACAATCGCCATTGCGGCATCAAACTGGGGAGTGTGACAATATTGCTACATGGTAGAGCGGCGCCAGTCACGCTTTGGTTAAGTTAGTATGTTCATGAACTTATTAATGTAAAGAAAAACCTAATTCTTTAAAACGCTCACAAATCACCAAGCAGAGTATGGCAGGCCATTTTGCAGATTAAAAAGCAGATCAGCTAGCCTAAACCGCAAATTGTCTATTACAAGCAACTCCCTGGCAAAGCTACCACCAAATTAACTTGGCTTCATGCATTAAACAAAACCAACCACTGCAAATTTAACTAATACCTTCTTGCAGTTAACTAAAACATGTTTTATCCATCTGGATTCAATCTAGCACGAACACAATTCATTCTTATTTATTCACAAATTCAGTTTATTTGATCGTCCCTCCTCCAAAATCCTATGTAATTCACAATTAAAACTTAATTTCTAACCACACAAATCTTAACATCCAGTGCAATTGACGTCGGGAACTCGTGTCCTTTGGGCCACCATTTTCCAGAAGTTGGTGCGAAGTGTCTCAGTTTTCCAGAAGTTGGCCTGGTTCAGTCTGTGCAGGCCTGACAGAAAATGATGCCAGCTTCATGCCAACTTCCGGAAAACGATGGCTCAAAGCACAGTAATTGTTGATCGTGAATGAGCAGCATGTACGATGTAGGTTTGTATAGCTTACAAATTAGTTTTAACGGTGAATTATGTTGAATTTTGGAAGGGGGACGAGCTAATATAAACAAAATTTGTGAATATATGAAAATAAAGGCATTGCATTTAATGCTACATTGAACTCTGATCATGTGCTGAATGATTGCATAATCACTATAATAACTTATTCGTGATGAGGTAAACACCCTACAAAATAGTAAGATTACAAATTAGTTTATATGTATAAAAGGCTTGGGTGGCACTGAGCAAAATCATCAGGTGTGTGTGCATAACAATCGGTAACAAATGTTTGTGTGTGCGTTACGATGTTTGTGCCCTGTAACAATCTGGAAGAACTTTCAAAAATGGTTGAAAAACAGTCAATGTCTGCACGATCGTTGCTGGGTTTATCACACTTAATGTCGGAACGTACAAACAGTCAATTCAGCAACATAACAGCAGCGTCCTCCATTGCAAAAAGACATTTACTTCCCCACGAAAACCAAACAGGGGTTCAAAGGGAGGGGAAGCAGCGACTGGGGTGGAGATATTCACACCACACAATGGGAGAATTGGGGGGGGGGGGGGGGCAGTGGAGAGGGGAAAGGGCTACCAGGGAGTAGGCGTATAGGGGGAAATCGGACCACGCACCCGGAGAATGTGGGGAGAGGGGGCCTGGGGAGGAGACAGATTGGGGGCCTCGCAGTTATTTTCATTTCGTGCTTCCCAGTAAAGCATTTCACCTAGGTACGCGGGAACCAGCTAGACCGGCGTGTGTTACGCCGGGGGTACAGCTAGTTCCTTATTAAATGCCCAATTTAATAGGCAATTTATGGTCTAGCTGGTTCTAGACTGGTCTAGCAAAATATTGCTATGAGGACTATTAATTGACAAGTTGTCAGTCAGTCTATATTTAACCAAGCACTCCAAAATACCAGCTACGGTTTGACTGTTGTCTAAAAGGTTAGACTATTGTCTTACTTCTCTGGTTAGATTGTTGTCTGGTTTGAGAGTGTGCACTAATTACTTATAATTTATGGATCCTACGCCTGTTTCTTATAGGAAAAGGTAAGGACAACGTTTGTATTAAGGCCTATGTATTGTAAGTGTGGCTTGTCTAACTTTAACTTTGTTCAAATCGCCCCAAAAGAGCATTACATGAAGTAAAAATGGTTGTCGATGTACAGAGGGGAGCAAAAAGTTTGGTCTCCTAACAAAGATCAACTACAACAATTACGATTTGCAGTATTGTTGTTCCATTGCATTAAGTTGAACATAACAATACCGTAATTGTTGTAATTGAGCATTGTTATCAGACCAAACTTTTTGCTCCCCTCAGTACATAAGAAAGTAACCAAAATGTTACAATAGTAGGCCTAATTCAAAACAAGAAATTATCATAACATAATAAGAATATCTACACTTTATTACTTTAGCAGTTCAACAGACTGAAGACATGAATGTGATCTATCTATAACACAGGATCTCTTTGAACGAAAATATTGTTGCTCACAAGAGTGTAAAACTTATTTACAATTAGCAGAAAAATATTTTTTGCCCCAAAATAGAATTCAATCAACAATTCATTAAGCATTCAAATATAAATTTAATTTTACATGTATCAAAGCACTGCTGAAAGTTAAATAAATTGTCTAAGCGGCTTCCATTTTAAGAAGTAAGGTAGATCATATTATTCCCCATTCCTTAAATCAATCTGCTTGTTAAATGCCCACCCTCGAGAAAATTTCTCAAAAGTTTACAGCCAAGAACCCGATCTCGAGCTTCCGTGCAGCTTTCTAGAAGCAGTTTGATCCAAAATCTTCGTCAATCCTCTTGCACGTTCACCAACACAAACTCAAATTGCCACATAGATTTGGTTACCAGCTATCTTGTAAGTAGTCAGGTGGGTCAGTGTCATTACTGTCTAGTAGGACTGGTACCGCGTATTTTCTATTCTGTTCTATTTAAACAACTCAGAACAACCGGACCAGGCATCTAGAGGCATCTAGACCAGACTTGAGTTGCCCCGTCAATGGTACTAGATGTATCCATCATATATCTCGTATGGTTCCCAATCTGAAAACTGTGGTAAAATGCTATGTTAGCAGTTGGCTATATGCTACAACTAGCTTTACAGACTTAATTTTAGAAAATTGATTTTAACTTTCAAAATGTCCCCGATTGGAAGACAAAAGAGCTTTCATTCGAAGCTTCCAACAGCAGCCATTAGAAACAGCTTGTTTGTTGATATTGGGATCTTTGCTTGTGATGTTTATGTTTAGTGTGTTAATACTTGTGTGTACGATCTGTGTTTTCAGTGTTTATGCTTAGCAATAATCTGATAGTACTTCTATAAATTATCCTCAATATGTAGTGTGCTTTAGCTCACATAAACTCATTGGTAGATGTTCCATCCTGACTGCACGCAATTTATTACTTTATATATAACTTTTATATGTAGTCAAGATGTAAATTTGGCTACTGGGAACAACATTTAAACAATATTGTAATCCCAAATCCTTTGGTTAGGCCTGCTTGCATATTACAATGTTGTGCTTTGTGTTCTAGGATGCACGGAAAGCAGCGTGCGACACGACACTGGTGCAAGCCACCGGTAATATGGAACCAATTGGCCGGATCCAAATGCGAACACGACGAACTCTTAGAGGACATCTCGCGAAAATATACGCCATGCATTGGGGTTCAGATTCACGGTACGTAGAGCTGAAAGAAAGACTTTAGTATAAGACAACTGCTTACAAGGCTTTATGCAGCACTCCCATGTTAAAATGTTTTACACTTGATACATAATATTGGTAGGCCTATACCTACTGGTACTGGTTGGTATTGGCTTATGCTGGTTTGTAGTTTGTGCGCTTTCTTTTATTAAATTTTCGTCAACTATGTATTTGTAAAGGAATGTGGCAGGAATGGATTTTTGAATCATTGACTTAGAATTTAGATTTCATTAAAAAAAATACAGATGGAAAAAATACTGCTTCAGTTCTCGGACCCTTCGTTTCCTTGGCCTATGGCTACTCAACGGTTACCCCTTCATTACAGCACATACTTTATCGAGAGTTCGCTTTTTATTAACGTGCATAATGTATGTACGTCGGTAGTATGATTCGATATCTTCTTGATTTGGTGCCAACGCTTATGGTCACTCTGCTGAGCTGCAAACGTTTTTGTTGGGTTCCCAGGAAAAAAAACCCTCATAAATGCCTTTTGATGTCCCTGGTACCTCCCACCTGCGGTATTAGGGTCCATCCAGTGCTGAAATGTGTGGGGGTGAGTGTGACTGACAGCTTTGGCTGGAGTGGAGTTAAGGTTGCTTCCCACCAAAATCGGAATCGAATCGAATCGAATCGGAACGGAACGGAAAAGTGCACAATTGCGCATGCTCAGACGCTTACCGATAACTTTTCTGTTTCGAAATGCGCCCGACTGCTGGTTAGCTTTTCCGATTCGTTCCGTTTCGAAGTACATATCGGTCAGCCAATTGACTCGCGCCTACAAGGCGATTAAAAGAAGGTGATTAAAAGAAGTATTGCGGCCACTGGCCACATTTGTGGCAGTTACTATGCAGCAGGACTATCACGAAACCTTTAAACTAGCATTTAAAACATGAAAAAGTTGGGCATCTGCATACGACGCATGGACTACGAACGACAGTATGATATAAAGGAAGAATGATCTTACGTGACCGACCGTTTTTATTTCATGCTAGAAAACAAGTACGATCTGTTTCAGCTTTCTTCCTCTATGTTTACAAGGCTTATCTATTTATTAGCTTGAATAATCCGACTGGCAAGGAGGGAGATGGGGAAAGAGGGGAGGGCTTGTTTGTCAGCCAGTCCGCGAGTGCTAAGCTCTAAATACCTTGAGCTGGTAAGCTAGTGCCCATTGGCTGATCGTTTTAAGTTCGATCTTGGTGGGAATGGTTGTAATTTTCAGTGTGTTTTCTGTTTTCCGTTCTGATTTTAGTGGGAATCAGCCTTTACTGGTGGGAGGTTTGTCGTGTGGCAGTGCTCCCTCCCTTGTCGCCCACCTCGCTGGGACTGTTTTCCCCAGACAGTGAGCCCCGACACAGGTCAGCAAGAGAAGGAGGACGCGCAACTCCCACTCGTTGTAATGACAATCTCCCATATGCCAACTCCCGCGTATTGTAATGTTTTGTAATGCAACCAGACCAGATTAAACCATGTTGTTTCAGAGATGATGCTTCGATCTAAGTTTATCCTTGGTCAGAGTACCCAATCGGGGGAGAAACCCGACACGTGGCGCCCGAACAGGGACTCGAACCCTGGACCGTTAGAGAGCACTCAAGAAGAAAGCAGCCCAGACAGTCGGTTTAGTTGCCTACGCTAACGATGACTCGCTGCCATTCAGTGAGTTACCAGACATTGACTGGCTTTATGCTGACAGACTTTAGTTAGCTTGTGTGTTCTGCCTAATGCAGTCCAAATTGTAAATGTGTGTTTGGTTTCAGTCTTGTCTTGTACCCCTTCGATATTTTCTTTTTTCTCCTGTGCTGTGCCGAACGCCATGAAAAGGTTTTCTGAATGGTGTAGTGTTGCACGGTAAATCGGTTCTCACGGTATTGACGGTAAAAAAAAATTACGGTATCAGTATCATTCCTTTTTTAGCAGCACGGTATTACCGTAGCAACGCCATTACCGTGATTATGGTGCTGACGACCATTCACGAACCAGCTTTACCCTTTTTTTGTTTTCGGATGGCAAAACTTATTTTAATTAAATTCACACAAATAAGCGCCGATACGAAGGTGTGAAATTTGCACGAGCGAGTGAAATCCGATCCCACTAGGCAGAGGAAGTGCCCACATTACGGAAGGGGCTGGGGGAGGGGTGGGAGAGGAAGCAGCTCTTTAGTAACAAGCGTGTCCGAGCGTGTTTGTGTTGTCGATGTCATAGTGTCCAATCAAGAAGAAAGCGAAGTCCCGCTATTAGTAAAAAAATTAAATGCAAAGAGCCATATTTGAATTATTTTGTGCTCAAGTGGTAATAGCGCAAAATTGTTTCCTAAATTACCGTGATATTACCGTAGACCGCTGTTTTGAGAACCGTACCGTACCGTTCTGCAAAAACTTAATACCGTGCTACACTAGAATGGTGGTCGGTTAAAGGTTTGTTGTGGTAAACTCACACTTTGCATTTGGTATGTAGCCTAAGCCTTTGACAGGTAATGAAGTTGGGTTTGGTCTGAACGTGGAATACCTATTCTAACATGTGGTTTAGGTGAAGTTTGAAGAGCCACTTGGAGCACAAAAATCACTGGCTTCAAGCTTAAGCAGAAACTACTGCTTGTTTGGGGCTCTATGTTAGGCACCCACATGTAGGCCATTAATAGGAGTTGATCACATGAAATCAAGTTGCTCTCACCCATACAGATCTCGAGACGATTGGTTTATCCTTGTTTGGGCTCGTCAGTAGAAAATACTCGGGATGAGAGCAAAGACGTTCCTAGGTCAATTTAACAGGCACAAACTGAAAAGGAACATTAAGCTAGAAAGTCGAAACTGGGGTAAGGGTGAGAACAGCTTGATTTCAAGAGTCACCTCTAGGAGCTCCGACTAAAAGTTCCTGTGCACGCCGCAAAAAGTACATTTTCCTTATTAGTTATAGCAAAAGTTAACTTAAGATTCATTTAGGAACTTAATTATAACATACAACCTGACTGGTGTCACTGTGGAGGTAGTGCGACAGGCTCAGGTCAAACTCGGTCAGCGGAATCAACTGTATCCGCAAATTTTCGACAAACCATTAAGGGAGAAACAAGTCCGTTTTTCTTCGTCAGGTGAAAAATTCAAGGTTTCGGTCGGGTCACACATCACGTTGAATTTGGCGGCCGTCTTGCCCCTCTGTATTTTGTAAGGGATGCTCTCCATTCTCAAAAGCTTTGCTAGTGTGAATATGCGAGTAAATTTTTCGAACTTTCAAAGTAAAACATCCCATGTATTTTTCTGACTAGATTAGAGCAGAGTATTAGGAGAGCTTAAGAATGACAAAGCGGTAACTTTGCTTTGGTTTAAAATACCTTAAAAATATACAGTTCATGTATACATTTTGTACGCTTAGATTTCAAAGTAAGGGATATTTACCGTTCCAATACCCTTGCAAATTTTGACAGTCAGAATTTTCTGGAGTTGGAGGGGCTCAGAACGATTGTCTTCATCAGCCTACCACATCACCGCTTACTTCGTCGTGATCGTTCGTCGAAGCCCTCCAACTCCAGAAAAACCTGACGGTCGACAATTTGCAAGGATATTGGAACCAATAAATATCCTTTACTTTGAAATCTAAGCGTACAAAACGTAAACATGGACTCGAATTTTCAAAGTAAGCGATGTGACATTCTTAAATGTACAGTGAGAAAATGTAATTACCGTAAAAAAAAAATTGCCACTTATATCAATGTTGTCTGCAAAACAATAAGTGATTCTTGTTCGATAATTTCTAAGGCTGTACCGAACCGAACAAACCTAACCGAACATGGCCGAACAGAGGGTGTTCGGTTTGGTTCGGTGTTCGGTCTTTCAAACGCAAAATACTAAACTGAACATATTTTCACTTCTAATCGACGGATTTTGATGTTTGAATACACCATTTTGAAGGTTTTTTTCGAAAGCTTTCCATTGGTCCAAACCACAAGTTCCTAGCTCTAACAGATTTTCAACATCTATGGACTTACAAGTCCATGTGAAAATACCTACATTTGTTACGAAACTTGTGCTTCGATGAATCTTTGTGAACTGAGTTCTTCTACATTTTAGTTTAAGGCCACGCAAAAAAAATTGTTTGGTTTACGGGCGAGGTTGCAAATTAAAGCACCAGGCAACCAGGCATTCTATTTTATTTTTTATTTAATTTAACTAACCACCCTTTCTTTGACATGTTCCTAGCTCAAAGCTGAAAGAATATGAAATTAGCTTAAAAAAAATATAATATTGTTAAATAAGTTATTTATGTCATCTAATATTCAAAGTTTATTGAAGTTTTTGTCAAATAACTTCTTAGTGGTATGAGCTAGAGGTTTGAAATTGGCACCATTGGAAAGCTCGTTTCGAGGCGGTTAAAATGGTGTACTGGAATGTCAAAAACGGTCAATATTTGGCGAAAATGTGATTTTTAGCAGGTGAACCAAGTTTCAAATAAAAAGTTTTGACCCGCGATAATTTAAAGCACCCGCACGCGCCTGTAAACCAAACAATTAACTTTGCATGGCCTAAGATAGATTGGTTTGGTACATTTTTGTTCGGTTCGGAATTGTTCGGTGTTCGACTTATTTAAGGTTTGTTCGGTTTGGCTCGGTTCGGCTGAAAAATTCTCGTTCGGTACAGGCTTAATAATTTCCAATTCTGTCCATGTACTAACACTGGTATGTTTTCAGAAACTTGGTTTCCGCATCACAAGATGGCAAACTTATTGTGTGGGATTCGTACACAACAAACAAGGTAAGATTGATCGTCGTGCTCTACACCTAAAAAAAAAAAGAAACGAGTGCCCCTCACTTTTTGGAATTGTTGATATGTTAAGTTACTATTGCAGGGATGCTGCCGGTGTGAAAAATGTGAAAATTTGCCAGGAGTAAAAAAATGTGAAAAATACGAATGTTGGTGTGAAAATACGTGAAGTACACAAGCAAAGAACAAACAATCAAATTATTCGCCCTAATTTTGGACCAGAATTACGTAGGCACGTCTGTAATTCTTGTGTACGTATTAATAAGCTCTACACGTGCCTGTTGTACACTTAACAATCAATTTTATGTGGCCGGCAGCGTTGCTTTAATTTCGCACGAAGGATTCGTCCTACTAGTGAAACTGAAAGTAGTGTGCCGGAAAAAACTCCCTTCGTTTTGCCGCGCTGCGCAGAAGTGATGTCGCGCGCATCGTATTGCTCATAAAATGGCGTATCTTCCGGTTGCGGAGCGAAGCTTGAAGATGAATTTCGCACTGCTCGTTGTGTAATTTTTATTCAAGGATTGTCAAACTGGTGTGACATATGAAAACGAAGGAATATTGATACAAAAATGAAGGTGTGTAGGTATGTGAAAAATTTGAAAAAAGGAAAGAAAAGCAGGTATGTGAAGAAATGTGAAAAAAAAGCAGGCATACGAAAAATGTGAAAAAAATGAATGAAAAAAGTGCAAAAACCAGGTACCCCCGGCAGCATCCCTGCTATTGTTATTTAAATTATTATGCTTCTTTAACTGTTTACATGT
This sequence comes from Lithobius niger, assembly GCA_023313725.1. Classification (NCBI taxonomy): domain Eukaryota; kingdom Metazoa; phylum Arthropoda; class Chilopoda; order Lithobiomorpha; family Lithobiidae; genus Lithobius; species Lithobius niger. The sequence goes on from JAHWFP010082731.1 coordinate 41,763, forward strand.
GGTATACCTTATATTTATCAATAAAGAAAGAAATCGCAAGGTAAAGGGTAACTGAAGCAAGCAGTCAGTATTAAATTCTGCATTGCGTATCCTCACAAGGCCAGTCTTTAATGCAGACTGCTTGCTTCATTTAAATTTATCAATTTACTTCGTTTCGCCCTTATCAATTTACTTGGTTAAAGTTGTTTTGTTTTTAAATAAGTCTTAACTAAAGTAGGCTATAATTTGTTTTCGTGTGCTAAGGACTACAGTACGTGTATTAAAAAAAGGAGTGTAGCCCAATGCAATGCTAGCTTCAAACATTTTCCCCTAGACTGTTTTTTTTTTCAGTGTTTTGTTTTTACATCGCTGCATTTTATGTTGAGTAAAATAACTCTCGATGATATTTAAAAAAATATCTGCTACTCCCAAAAAATGGCAATGATTAAAGTAAAGAAATTGGCAGTCTCTAGGATATGTAAAGTTTGTGCTGGTTAACAACCTACATTTATGCTCTCATTGTTAGAAACTAGTGAACATATTCAGGTTATTTGTCCACTTTCTAATGTTCACTGTTAAAGCCATTGTTTAAATGTAGGAGTTATAAGATTGAAAATATGTGAACACATTATACTGAGTTCAGAAAATCGAAGCACCAAAATAAAGATGCTCAATTTCGCAACAAGAAGGAAATTAAACAATTACCACAATTTCCGCAAATTTTCGACAGTTTGCGTGGAGGAGAATGAAATAAGTCTCCCAACTGTTTTCTTCAGGCTCTTTTTCGAGGTTTTACTGCTATATTTACTCCCGTCAGTCCGTCAAAGCAGCAGCAGCAGCATTTCAATTTCCTCCACGCAGACTGTCGGGAATTGCGGACATTTGGACGGATTTCCTCTTGTTATGAGATTGTGCGTAATTATTATTTTGGTGCTTGGAGTTATAAGTTGGAATAATAAGTATTGTTTAAATGTAGGAAGTATATTGAGCATATTTGTGTATCTCTTTTTTTCCACAGGTCCATGCGATTCCGCTACGATCTAGCTGGGTCATGACCTGTGCCTATGCCCCTTCGGGCAGTTATGTAGCATGCGGAGGCTTGGATAATATCTGTTCCATCTACAGTCTGAAGACGAGAGAAGGAAATGTCCGAGTCAGCCGGGAGTTGCCAGGTCATACTGGCTACCTCTCGTGCTGTCGGTTCCTTGACGACAACCAGATTGTCACTAGTTCCGGTGATATGACTTGGTATGTATTTTTGTTTCATTATCCATAGAGGGTAATAGCCAAGTTTGCACAATACGTAGGCATACTGTAAATCGTAGGCCTATATAAAATTAATTTGTCTAAAATTGTGGGTGGGCATTAAAAACAAGTACATTGATTTTTAAATTTAACCTCTGTCCAGGGAGGGAGTTTTTGATCACGGAAAAGTCTGGGGGGAAAAAAGGGACGATTCGCGTACGTGATCTGGATTCAATCTAGCATTAATACAGTGTCTTTGCTCTCATTAAAAAACCGAAAGTTCCGAAAATTACTATCGGAGTTCATTTCACGATCTTGTTCAAGTATTCTTTCAAATATACCCTCAGTATCAAAACAATTAGAATACTCTACCCATATTCCGCAAATTTTTACAGTTCTTAGTTAGTAGACGGAACACACTTAAGCTGCCTTCATCCGGCTTTCTACTCATTTTTTGGCTCACAACGTGGCTCGCATGAGCCAAAGGAGGAAAGCTAGTACAATGTCGGATGAAGACAGCTGAAGCGTGTTTCATCTACTTACGGTAAACTAAGAACTGTAGAAAATTTGCGGAATGTAGGTAGAATATTCTATTTGTTTTGATATTGAGCGTGTATTTGAACGGATACTTGAACAAGATTGTGTTTTCATTTATTCACAAGTATATTAGATCTTCTCTCTTCCAAACTCCAGCGTAATTGAATTAAAACTGATTTCTAGCCATCACAAACTTTCAAAATGGACAATGCTATTCACAACCGGGAAACGCAAGTGATGCTGCAATTTTCCGGAAGTTGGCAAATTACTATTGTTTTCTGTTCTTCCTGGAGAAAGTAATCTACACCAGGTAGAAAAATTGCGACAAGATATGGGCTTCCTGGTCCTGAATTGCCTTGTCCGTTTTGATGGTTTATAATGGTTAGAAATTGATTTCGACTGTGAATTATGTTAGATATTAGAAGTGGAATGATCTATTAAACTAAATTTATGAATAAATGAAAGGCATTGCATTGTCGCTTAGACTGAATCCAGATCACTCACATCTATGATCGATCGCATAGGCCTTATATCGCCAACTTTTCCGTGATTACAAAATCTCCCGTGATTTGTAGTGGATTAAAAGTTGATTTTGTTGAATGTACGAACCTCTTAGTTAATTTTGCTGCACAACACTTTTTATAAAGGATGGGCTTCATCATCTTTATTTCACGATTTTGATATTAAAGCTTTTTAGTGCGAGTGGGCTTTGGTTCCAAGTGGGCGTTTAATATACGATTTACGGTATAACAGGTCTTGCTGAAGTTGCTGTAATTGACCGATTACGAAAGGCACAAAACAAAGCTGTAAAAAAAATTTTTACGACCACAAACTGTAATAAAATTAGTGAGCTTTTCAAATTGAACAGTACTTTTAAAGTTTAAAAGCAAAAGATGGAGAATATAATTATAAGACAGAATTACTTTCCAGAAATTTTAATAATTGGCTGAAGGTTCCTATGTGGAGAAACTTGTGGAAAAAGAAATCTGTCGTTTTCACTTTCATCCAGTGTAATTCTCGTTCACCTCTCGATGGGGGCACTTCAAGAAACTGTTCAGCCAGGGTTCGGGGACCTCTCTTTAGCTGTCCGAATGAGGAGAGTCTTCTCTTTCAAGCATGTGATGGTTGTTACTTTTGCAGAGGTCCCCTCATCCCAACTCGTGACCGACTCCTAAGCAGGATGCGCTGCCCCCATTCCAATCTTCACCTATGTCAGTCGGCGATCACCAATTGGCGTGGAAAATTCAGCAGTTGGCGACTTGGTTATTAGAACTACTCTCCAAAATGGCGACTGCCATTTTAACGAACCTGATGCCTAAATTGTCGTATGTCAGGAAACGTATTAGCTAGAAACAAGCGGTTTGCGGCGTTGAGTTCATAATTACAAGGACTCCAACCAAGTGTGCAATACTGTTGCTAGCCACATAGCTGATAGGAGAGTTCGAGGAATGCAAACAATATTTAAGCATTAAGTAGCAGCACAACTGCTAAAATTGTTTCTACATGGGGAGGACGTAATGGAGGATGGCGAGTGCATTTTATTGTCTGCCAGCCAAATGGCGAGTGCCACACAATTCACATTCGTAAGGTTGCCCCAATCTCCAGACGGTGGGAGTTGGTTAAAGCATCAATTGGAGGAATGAAAGAAAATAAACGTCGGTTGCTTTTGTTTTGTCAGTGGTAAGAAATGGCTACATTTCCTCCGTTCATCAGCTTCCCGTCCCTGTGGGTCCACCAGCGTGAGTGCAACCTGCCGCCAGACTTATTGTTGGAAGAAGTTTTCCCACTGTTCGAGAAGGACATCGTGGATGCCAGGCTTCTATAACCGTGCTCGGGTCATACCAAAAAAGAAGGGGGGCACTCATGATCTTCAAGCCTGCGCATGCTCAACAGGTTCGTGCAGAACAACGACTTCCAGATGGAAACGTTGGCTTCGGTGAGTCTTGGCAGCAAGGGGAATAGCACTGTCAGTGGGAAAATGCCTACCTTCACATTCCTCCTGCACCCGTCCGTCTTCCATTCCTTCCTGTTCATCATATCAGGTGGTCTGACTTATCAATTAGAGGTAATTTCATGTTGTCTGTGTGTGCTCCCCCCCCCCCCCCCCCAACACACACACACCAACAATTCACGTCATTCCTACAGCCAGTAGTGGGGTACAACCTTCACAATGTGAATTGTATAGCACTCGCTGTTTGGCCAGTAGACTTTGAAATTCCCTCGCCATTGTCCATTACTACCTTGCCATGTGCAAACTGTTTCATGATTTATGAGCTGCTACTTAAATAGTTTACATAGGCCATTCTTTGTTTGCATAATCAAAGTCTCCCATCTAGTAAAAAGTCTAATAGTATTGTACGTTGTGTGGTTGGATAGCCCTTGTAATTTTGTATGTCATGCCTGAAACTACTCATTTCTAGGTAGTACGGTTCTCAAGATATGACAATTTGAGCATCAGGGTTTGCTAATCAAGTTGCCAACTACTGAATTTCCGTCCCATTTAGCCAGTGGCGACTGGCATTGGTGCAGGTTGGTGGGGTAGCTGCATCACCATGGCATATGTTCTCACTCCTACTATTCGATATTACTGGATACTTCGTAACTGGATATTTCGTAATCTCTGCCCATCCTCCAGAACCTTCGGTTTGCCAATACCTCTTCACACGACAGGGCCTCGGCTTCAGTGCTGTGAAGTCATGCTTCCTCCCAGCGCAGACTTTGTATTTTTAGAGGGATAGTTTGCCTTGTCAAACTTGCTGATATGCTCGTCTTCAGGGAGGAGAATGAAACGATTTTGTCCTTCACATCCCTTTGGTTTCAAGACTCAATAACTGCTGGAGACCTTGGTGTGGTGATAATTGCAAATTGACTCCTTGGCTAGCCTATGCTTCCGGGTGCCTGGATCACCACCTTAAAACTTAGAGCAGGTGTCTGCACGTTGAGGACAGGTCAAGAGCCCGTGATGGGTAAGGTATTGGTGGTTATGTCAGCCAATACCATGCTGTGGCATACTTGCGACGAGGAGGCGAGTCCGTTTTTATACGTTGATTTACGGAGTTATTCAGCCTGTGGCGGGTGTATTGTGTCTGGCACTGTGCTTCCCTGCATGACAGGTAGGCCAGCCGTCACTAGAAGCTGCCCTTAAGGTTTGCTTGTCAACAAGCATGTGCCGCATGTGTGACGCTACAGCCCAAACAATTGTGGGGATGTTGATCATGTTGGCCGACAAACTTTTATTGAAGGACAAAACGCCCACGACTGAATGGTGTCGTGCCCCGAGGTTTGATGAATGATAGTTCATCGGTGGGGAATGCCCTGGGTGGACCTGTTTTCTACCTGTTCCAACAGACAGCTCCAGAACTTTTTCTCCCCATTTCTGGCCCATCAAGAGTGGGTGAGGGACAGTCTCAGCATCTCTTAGCAAAAGTTGTTTGCTTATGCTTTACCCACGTTTTCATTCCTACAGAAAGTGCTGAAATAATCCGGTCATGTAAGGAATAATTCCGGTGGCTCCCCTGTGGCCGACGGCACCCTGGCGTGTACATCTGTTGGGTTTAAAGGAGGACCCGATTCCAATTTCCCGGATGCCGCATCTTGTCACCCAACATTGGGAATCAAACACTTCAAACAAGTCCTTCGTCCTTCATCTTTATGATTGGAGGCCTTAAAGCATATCCTTTAAGGACCGATTGTTTTCTTCTCTTGGCCGACCTGTTTGCTCCAATGCCACGTGAATTTGACGATAAAGGTGTTCGGGGCGAAAAGGTAGATAGCTCGTGTGGTGTATTGAGAATGCGGTGGACCCCTGTGACAACTTGGTGATCTGCCTGGCAAATTTCCTCGGAACGTCTTTTCCAGGCTGGCGTTATCCCTGATGGCTATGAAAGGTTGTCAATCAGTTATATACTCCGCGTTGTGAGCCGGGAAAGTTTAGGTGGTGGTGATGTTAAAACTGATGCAGTAACCCCCGTTCTTGGAACCAGGCCTTGGTTCAGTCTGTCCACTGCCCCTTATGACCTGTTGCGCCGAGCCTCCTTTCTGCATCTGAACCAGAAGACAGGTTTTTCTGGTGACCTTGGCGGCCGTCGCCTGGCAGAGCAAGTTGTCTGCATTCACCAGGGAAAGGCCTCATATCCGCTTCATGAAGGTCTAGCGTCAGCCTTGGCATCAAAGCTCTCGGCCCAGTGGTGGAACCCCAGAGTTGGGAGTGAGTACAGTGTCTAATCCATGAATTGCGGTTTTACATGGAGGCTACCAAAAAACCCTTGGCTGTTCCTCTGGAAAGGATACTCCAACTGTGTTGCACTGAATGCGCAGGTTTCCCAACGAAACTGGATACGTGGATTTGTGAATGATCCGGAGCCGTATGCGAGCACATATACTTACCCTCAGTGCGAGCCCACAAACTCTTGAGCTTTGGCTTCATTCCGGGCTTTTGCCACTAGACGGGAGTGCAATAAAAACACCTTCATTAACTACTATTGCGAGATGTAATTGGGACTGGTGGTGATACAAACATGAAAGAAGATGTGTCTGGAAGTTATGTTGGCAAGAAGGTCGAGTAAGTTGTGCACAAGGTGGGTACCTTAGTAGTGTATACTAGTAAATTGTATGTATCGTCTGTGCAAACAACTCGATGTTTGGCTCGATCCACCTCCTATTGAGCGAAATCCGCCGACAGCTAAGGGGAAGTATTTTTGGATGAAAGTGAAAACGATTCAAATAATAAAATTAGATAAGATTACGATAAGCGTGGTATAAAGTATATCGCTGTACCACTGCACATTTTTTGGGGGGAAACAGGTCAGTCTTTTACTATTCGCTGCACCTTATACTGAATGAGGTGAAAATCTGTACAGTAAGTAGATGAGAAAGAATATCGCACTTAAGCAAGGTAGTTTAGCCTATAAGCTCAAGTATAGTAAAAGCTTTTTGTGTTCTTAAATCTAAGTGAACTTGTGGTTTGGGCAGGTTTTCTTTTAATTCACAAATAAGAAATATACGCTAGTTAAGTTTCATGGAAGCGATACTTGCGATATTCACATTTAGATGATTACGGTTTTGTTGAGTAAAGTTAACGACCAATATCGGGACAAACAAATATATTCACAATACCCAGATATCGCTAAATAGCCGAAGCTTATTGGTGTTAATATACAACTCCTTGTTAATAAAGTAGGAGTTTGTACAGATTTAAAACTAAAAGTTTTACAATGCATTTTGCAGAGGTTTGGCTAATTTTTCCTTCAAACAGATTAGAAAATTGTTTAGTTTAGTATAGGCATAACAGTGCTACGGGCTGATCTTTTCATGTTTTGAAACCCAGTTAATGAATGTCGTACCTGTGGTCATAATTCCAATTGTGCTTTTGTAGTGCACTGTGGGATATTGAAAGTGGTCAGCAGTGCACATCATTCACCGGTCATACGGGTGACGTCATGAGTTTGTCCTTGTCTCCCGACATGAGGACTTTCGTATCTGGTGCATGTGACGCATCAGCGAAGGTAAGTGACTTGGCTTCAGGTGCGGAGATGTTGTAATTTGTAACTTAATTACTGAAAGTGCTAAATAGTTGTGGTTTATCTTTTCAGTTATGGGATGTCCGAGACGGGATGTGTAAGCAAACCTTCTCAGGACATGAATCCGACATCAATGCAGTAACAGTAAGTGTATCGTGTATTATATATTCTCTTTTGTGAATTCCTCCTCACTGTGTTAACCTATATTGATTAAATGGGATATCCCTATTGCTGTCGGCACATTTCATCCGTCTTCATTTGCATACAACTTATTTTTACACTACGCACAATTATGTCACCTGCCCTCTCCCCTCCCCACGCCACTGTTTCTTTTGCCGCAGCACGAGTTTGTTGTGTGCGTTGATCACACCAAATTTAACAGATATAAACCTTGTATAACGTTATTTAAAAAAGGAGTGGACGACTTTAAAATTCTAAACAACCTTGAACGTAACTCAACAAAAGAATTCCAACAAAATTTTAATACGGATCCAAAATAAATTCGCACAACGGAATTGAAGTTAATGTCAGAGCGTGACCTCGGGAGTCTACAGGAACGATGACAAAACCATTGCCAATACATTGTTACATTCAACTGTGTCCTATCCCTACATTCCATTATGAGGACAAGTCGATGAAAGTCTCCCAAACACTTGAAAAACCATGATTGGTAAGCAGTGTTTTCCCGTTCGCAGTGCATAAAATCTGAAGATGCCAAATGTTGAAATGAAAGATGTAATTTAAACATTGCCCAGGTGTCCAGCGTGGGCAATGATTGCTTTGACAGCATCGTAGACTCACATGTTCCCGTACATCTTCCGTCCCTACGTCTCTCCTTTTCCTTCCACTGATCCTGGAGAAGGTTGCAAAGAGGATGGAACATTCACCCTCTTCGACATGGATTGGCGAGCTCGTTCGTTCCTCATGATTCATTTGTCTCCTGGAGCTTCCAATAGGCTGCTCAAGAAGACTCTACCTCCCAGAAGAAAGGAAAGCTCGTCCACCAAGCACTACGAGTCCTAAAAGTTCCACGCTTGTGTTTCAACATCGTCAAGCAAATAGCTTTTCAGAACAGGTTGCTAACCGCATCGTCTTCTGTTAGATCTGTAAGGCAAGTGGCTTCTATGGCATCGTTGGTGCAGTGGAAACCAGATTGATCTCCTGGCTGCAACTCTTGGAATTCTCAACCATCTGTTTCTCCTCATAATGAATTTCTGCCTTCGAAGTTTTTCGCTCGGTCAGACACACAGCCATCGTTGAGGAATTCAGAATTAAATCTCATTAAAACCTTTGGCGGGAAAGACCAAGCATAAGAAAGCTATCCCACTTGCAGTAAAGCCAGTCCCAATTTCCTCCCCCCCCCCCCGCCCCCCAGGGAGGGGGGGGGGGACATACCACCTCTGAGCCCCCTCTTGACAAAGGGCCAGCGTCGTATATTGTGTGCCCTGTGGGGGATGCGAGACCACCTATATCGGTGAGACGAAGAGACAGCTGCAGGTCAGGATCCGTGAACATGTTGGCGGTAGGCGCAACGGAATTGCCCAACACCACCGGAGGACCAGACACCATATCGCATGGAATAATATATCCATCCTACTTGAATCTAACACTAATAATGAACCAGTGGCGGATTTAAGGAACTAGCCTTGAGGGGGCAAAGCCCTACAAGGTGCCCTGCCTTCCTGAAATTCTGAGGACCTTTTTTTTTGTAAAAAAAAAAAACCCCCAGTTGTAACCCAACAACGTTTTTTGTTTATTATTTTTTTTTTCTTCTTATGCGGGGGGAATGAAGGCCTTTTTCACGACAGGGGGGGGGGGGCCCCGGGCCCCCCCCCCCCCCCGTTAAATCTGCCCCTGCAATGAACCCCACCTGCGTGTCCTCGACTCACTTGCTATAAAGACGTTCCAATGCCAACAGGTGTTTGATGATATTACTGGACCCACCTACAATGATTGCGAACACCTTGTTAAGGTCTATGCGACCTCCAAACTTGAGGCAAAATGGGGCCTCTCCAGACAACAAATTATATAGATCAGTTGTGGAACCGACTAGCACAAATTTGTACACCAGCCTGTACGTTTTTTCGCCGGACGTTTGTGCGATTCTTTTCAGAAGAAGGTGACCGGAAATTTTAAAGTAGAACTTGCTAGCAGTTCTTTTATGGTGATAAAGTACGAGTTGTGTTTGTTTATGATGTCCACAGTGGGATCGACACAAGCATCCACGGCAGCATCAAAGTCCTTCACGATTCCAGTGCTGTGTCTCCTTGCAGGGATGAAGAGGAGACTGTAATGCACTATTAAGAGTGCTGCGCTTCTACCTCGATGCAACTATGATCCGAAGTGGAGAAAAGGATGAATGGACGTTATCCTCCCCTTCAGACTCAGCACAGGATAAGCTACGCTAGCCATGATTGCTTCCTGGATCTGCTCTGTGATTAGATTCACGTATCAGAACATGATGAATCCACAACTTCCGACAACGTCAAGACGCCCACCTAAGATTCGAGCCCTCTCCGCCTCCTGATGCAAGGTTCATAGTTTCTGGAAATTCAGGGAAATAAATCGAGTCAGGGAATTTAGGAATAAGTCAGGGAAATTAAAAATTAATTGCGTGTGGAATAAGTACTTGTGTTAATACAACAAACTTGACAAGCTCTACACAACTGTCTGCAGCTGCCCCAATGCTGGTCCGTCGTGGCTTCTTTGCAGTACTTTCTGTCAAGAAGAGTTCTCCCTTCCTCCAGCAGTTATATTAGTGGAACAGTCCCACAAGTAAGCCGGCAGCCAGATTCCAAAGTGCCTCTTGTCCCCTACCTGTTTGACGATCTTCATGAGCTACTCGGATCACTAATGAGCAGATGTGTAAAGCAACAAAAACTTGATGAAGCACCAACAGTTGCTAAATTGCTTGCTATTGATCTCAATAGGTTGATAATTTGTTAAATCTAAGTGGCATTGACATTGGGTACGCAGCTAAGAAATACCTACGAAAAGTAAACGCAAATGAGCTTGCCAAATCTAGAGTTTTTTCTCCAGGGCAGAAGAATGCTAGTAGCAATGATTGCTAAGTTAACCCTTTCGAGCCTAAGCGACGATATATCGCCAGTGCAGTTCCGCTGCGAAAAAGCCTAAACGACGCTATATCGTTTGCCCACTTCTAAAAAAATAATAATCCAGTTGCGTACATCGGTGGTGTAATACCGGTTGACTTGGGTATTTTGGAACGTATATTTTCGGTTAATTCCGATTAATATGATTTAATATCATCTTTTTATTACCTTAATCGATGTTATTGTGTGCATCGTGGCCAAAATCTACGTGAAAATTGCGTTTGTTTGCTGAAAATAGCCCTTGGTTCAAACGATCGTATGTCCGAAACGACGTAACGTACAACCGCCATCTTGGTCGCGTTCGAGAGAGGGGATTCCCAATTTTCTAGCACGCGAAAAGTGACATCAACCCTCACGTCACTGCCTGTATTCCTCGAATCAAATGTGCCGTTTCAACAGACTTTGTTCAAACGCTTCGGCATCGCGAGCGCTGATTGGTTCACTCGCGGCACGTGACTCTTTGGCCGTTCACAAGTGACGTCACGCGAAGCGAGTGAAGGTCGCATCCATTGGCGCTAGCACAAGTACGTCACATTGCGGGCAGCCGGTCGCAATGGCTGTCTTACGAGAGTTGGTACTGGGCTTTCGACAATCGCAAAATTTGAAGGAATAAAGCAACTTTAAACTATTTTTACGGTAATAAAATATAAAATAATGACTTCGGAAGTAATAACAGGCGTTGTGACGGATGAATATCGAGTGGCTGTTATCATTCCGAGTACTGTAAGTTGAAACTTTCGTTAGCGCTGTTTACGTAGTCGAACTTCAGTATTTTTTTAAATAATAAAAACGTAGGACGATGGTCCCAATTATATTTCTGGCCAATAATTTACAGTATAATTATTATACCGTAAATCGCATATTAAGTGCCCAGTTAATGCTAATGCCCAGCTTAATGATAAGCCTAATCTTGTTTACGATCTTGTTCCGCACATGTTACCGAAAGTTTGTATGGTTAGAAATTAGTTTTAGCTACAAATTATGTTAAATTTTGTAGGCGAGAGTGTACAAGAACTTAAATTTGTGAATAAATAAGACAAAACAATTGTGTTAATGATAGATTCCAGATCACGCACGCAAATGACCACATTATCACCGACTTTTCCGTGATAGAAAACTCCCTCCTGGATAGAAATTAGTTTAGAAAATAGATAATACTTGTTTTTAACGCCCACCTCCCAATTTTAGACAATTAATTTTACAAGCCCATGGGAGTTTAATACACAATTTACGGTATCTGCGAATTTTTATACTCCTAACCGCATATTTTTTTTTTACGATTTATTTTCGTGAGGCATGCAAGTTGTTCGTGGCAGCCATGGTGCGGCCATAGGCTTTTTCAGCAGGAAAATGAAAAACGGCGTTAGGCTCGAAAGGGTTAAAGGAAAGAAGCCCTCTGAAGTACATCCTAACACGTGGGCTTGTAGCTCTCAACCCAACTGTTATGTTTAACACACCCAAATTTGGGAAGACCCGTGCAAATATTTTGCTTGAAATAATGTATTCAGGTAACCGCATTGACGATAACATTGCTGAAAAGACCAAAGCTCAGTGCTCAACACTGTGTGAAGCATCAAAGCATTTGTTAAAAGACAAGTTTCAGGATTTTTTTTCTTGAAAATGAAAAGTGGTGAGGTTGGACTGGATGTATTCTTTGCTAGCATTGTGAGTTGTGATGACAAGTATGCTGAACTATGACATGTTGTGAAATTGTGTCTGATCCTTTCACATGGTAATGCTTCGGTGGAGAGTGGGTTCTCGATAAACAAATCCATCCTGGTTGAGAACTTAATGGAAGAAACTATTGTGAATCAGCGTCGTGTCTGTGATACGATAGCAGAAGCTGATGGTATCAAATCTAGCAACATAGAGAAAATTGCTGATGAGTGTGCAGTCTTCACACAGACGTTACGAGGAGAATGCCAGTGAACTGAAACATAAGCTGAATAAAAAAGCCAAAGCTGTATCAGCAAAGAAACAAATAGATTACCAGATTAAGTCCCTTGAAGATGACAAAGCTTTTAAGAAAAATGCCCAATTGGAGGAAGAAGCACTTGAAAATGAGCTTGCCAAGCTTAAACTGAAACAACACTGTTAAGTGTTAATTTGAAGTTCTGGGATGTTGTAAAATTGATTAAAAATATAACTTTTTGTCAGCTTTTATTTCCACGTGTTAAAGAACCATTAAATTTTCGGTAAGCGTGTTGCCATGTTTTTTTTTAAATTATCTTTGGCTGATTTTGTGTTTAGTCAGGGAATTGACAATGTAGGTCAGGGAAATTAAGGTAAATATTTTACTATGAACCCTGTGATGGCTTACTATCAAGTCTTGCTAGAATAAATCGTTTGGGTTGACTTCGGAAAGTTTGCGACACCTTCACTTCACACTATGTGAGAATGCGCACCCAAGCAGCTGTTTTGTGTCTTTTCTCCGACCACTCTCCGTCCTCCAGAGATCCAAGGCGACTGCAGGAATGCACCAACTAACCCAGGAGGCGACGACGGCAACTGTCGCCATCCAGTTTGTCGAAGTCTCAACGATGCTAACATTTAATTGGGGGAGGTATTCTGGAATAAAAACATGTGAAGACCCACCCAACATTTGTAAATCTGTTTTTTCCCTAGAGTTCCTAACTACTCAATTATCCGCCCTGCCTCCCCTCATTGTTGCCTCCTACCGTACGCCAAGACAATAAAGATGGTCGCCGATCTGCGCAAGCGCGGCACGTGTGGTGCCTAAAGGCTAACATCATTCCTGGACAGCACTTTTATTGGAAAAATGAACTACAACTTTAAACGCCTATGAGCTGTTAAAATTAATTCAAATAATAAAAAAAAACGGGGCGGGCTGTAACAAAGTTGTAGTTCATTTTTAGAATCTTAGTTCTGTCCGGGGAGGGTGTTTAGGCTTTACTACATCGTGGAAAAGTCAATGTTTATGCGATCATTCACGTACATCATCTGGTTTCAGTTTAGCATTATCACAGTGCCTTTGTTTTCATTAACGAAGGAAGCTTTTAGTTAATTTTGTTGCAGAAAAACCACAATTTAAAGGGGGGGGGGGAAGCTATTTCACCACCCCCCCCCCCCCCCATTGGGGTGGGGGGGGGCGTAGCTTTGCTAGGGCTGTTAATGGCAATTTACAATAATTGGGTTTGTATTCTAGGGGTTAAATAGGCCTACCATTTCAGGTAGTGTATGGTGTAATCATGTGCGTTCACCCCCATTGGATTCCTTTTTTTTTTTTTATTTACCTCCTGCAAATAGCCACTGCTTATTTGCAAACTAAGAAAGTTTTGATTAAGACCATTACCGAATAAATATATATATATATATACATATACATATATATACACACACACACACGACGTGGAGGTGAGTGTGTCCATGTCGTGACTGTTGCTTCATATTCCATCTCTCGTCACAAGGGCGTCTGGGAGAGAAGCTGTCGGTTTCATTTCCCAAATACAGGCGAGTTGATTCAACATCGCTAGAACCTTAATTTACCAGAGCAGCACTAAAAGGCATCAGTTTTCCGCCCATGCGTGAACTTGCATTGAGTCGGGAGGCGAAATATGCGATGTCTAACTCGGTCAGCCTTGGCTTGCTTGGCTTCGCCGCTTCACACTTGTGCAACGCTGTTTAAAGCAGAAGTGCCGCAAGCGGAATGTTATTTTTCCACATTTATCTATAAGGTTAAAACCTATATAGCATATTTTTAAAGTGTGTTATCCAAGAAAATAGTTACGATCAGTCGTTCCAAATATGACAACATGGGGTCACGACCATGAACGAGAGATGGAACCAGCATTAATATTATCATGGACACTCCCTTTCATGTCACTCCTGATTAGAATAAGCTATTTTCATTGGTTCACTACTTTGCTGTAATAACGTGTTGGTTTTAGGCAAATTATTTATATCCAGTGGCTTCATAGTTTGTATACTTTTTTGCAGTGTAGTATTGTATGTGAATGTGACAACTAAATACACCCTTTTTTATCGCTTTAGTTCTTCCCCAACGGACACGCGTTTGCGACTGGTTCGGACGATGCAACTTGCAGGCTGTTCGATATTCGTGCCGATCAAGAACTGGCCATGTACTCGCACGACAACATCATTTGCGGAATCACATCGGTAGCATTCTCCAAAAGCGGTCGGCTGCTGCTGGCCGGATACGACGATTTCAATTGCAACGTATGGGATTCCATGAGGACGGAACGTGCAGGTGGGTGATTGTTTTAATGTATTTAAAGGCGCCGGTTCACCATTTCGATAGCGTTGCCCATATTCTAAACACAGCATCCACGTTCCAGATTCTCCGTCATCCAGTTGGCTGATATGGGTCACGTGATCTTGTTTTAGTTATGAAAATTCACGGCGCTGGAGCGAGGTGTTTCTTTTTTTAATTTATCGCTATTTTCTTTATATTGATCGAAAATTCTACGATGCTGCATCTAGGACTTAAAAACGTGAAAAGGCGCCTTTAATCAGCGGCAGCTTGAGTTTATAGTTATGTTATCGACTGAAATAAAGTTAGTTTGTAATGAATCTCAAGGGGAACAATGTTTAATTCTGTGGAAACTGAAATTCGTTAAATTAAAATAAGAAAGTTGGTTCACTGGCCTCTTTCTTACGAGATCTGTGCTGGTGGGTGGAATTTCATATTTTTATTTTTCAGCCCTATTTTTCCTTACTTAGTAGAGAATTAATTTTTATTTGGGGTAAAATAAAGAACACTGCTTCATAGTTCTGATTACCACGTGTCCATGAAATTCTTTAATGACAAGAATGTAAATATTATATTTTCAATTCCCACTTACGGAACATATTTTATCTTTTGTAACTGCTATTTTTGCTGTTTCTTTTCTTTTCATTTGACGTCAAAATTCGGGGCGGGCAGGGCTGAGAACCAACCTTTCTTTGTCACGCTTCTGGTACGAGTGTGATTTACCCTGGTTAAATCCGCACCAGTCGCATTGTCTATTGTGTGTTCTGAACGTTTAAATTCCCTAGAGTCTCGTGCATCACTTCAGGCCTCGTTTGGTGGAAATGGTCCTGATAGTAGAGTTGTTGGTGGTGAGGAGGGATTATCGGTTCACCAGGCCGTCGGTTCGCCATGTTTGAGGTAGTTTTGTACACCGTGGACAGCCGTTGCCGGTGGCATGTATATGCATAATAAGATACCTGTACACAGTGGATCGCAGGAGGGTTGTGTGTGGCCTGTACGTAACAGTTCGCCTGTACACAGTTAATAAGCTTCGCCCTGTGGGGGACTTTGCCGCTTTGCCCTGTGGGGGACTTTGCCGCTTCGCCCTGTGGGGGACTTTGCCGCTTCGCCCTGTGGGGGGGGGACTTTGGCACTTCGCCATGTTGAGACTTTGCCGCTTCACCATGTTGACACATTACTGCTTCGTCTCCATTGCCGCTTTGGCACATCATTACGTCAGCACTTCGCCTATTCGGGTGTGTTCGACTACGTCGGATGGTTCTTTGAGCGTGAACCGCACCTCCCCCCCCCCTCTTCCCCCCATGAAACGTGTATATTGAAGTGAGGACCATTACGTTGGCGGTTCGTAGGATGGCATCTGTACTTCCGATGTGGACATTTATTGAGAAGGGGTTGGCTTTATTCCGTGGGAAGCAGTGTGCCGATTCCATTGACCATTATCACCCCGTGACGTCTTGTAAAGAGCAATCGGCACCTGTAGTTAACTCTACCAATCTATTGTGGAAGACCTTCGCTAATTAGGATTTGTCGCGTGTCCCAGTTTCAAGTGTTGTTTTAGCAGAATTTAGAACTTCCAGTATTACCAGGAAGGATTGTGCCAAGATTTCTGTGGGTCAACCTTTGCCACCGTTTGAACCGAAGAAACAGAATTTTTTCGTTACTGCATCTGAATTGGAGGTGCCCAGGCACGCTCTTTACCATACTTTTCCGGAGGCTGAATTTATTACTGATCATGGTGCGATGGAAGTTGGATTCCTGGCTGCCTGCCCCTGTTATAATCAAGATGCCGCTTTGCCAGGCTTAGAATGATGTTGTGGTTAGGTGGTGCCTCTGGACTGGGTCTCACTCAGATTTGGCCTATTCTGCGTCGACGATAGCCTGCCGTGCTTTTTTGGCTGAACCTGCGGAGTCGCAGGACGACTCAAAGGTAATGGATTCATTGGATTGTTAGTTTAATGAAGCGCGCATCGTCATTCTAGGAAGACGCCTTCAACTGGGGTGTTCGGGTGTTCATGAACATGGTTTTCCGATGCAGGGATGCATACCTTGACTCTGCTTATGGGATCCCTTTGGACATTGTAGGTAGATTCCGCCTGTTGCTCATTCACTCTTCTGCTAGTCTCTTCAACGATCAGCTGTTGTCTTTGGCCCCTGAGTCGCGCGAAAAGGTGAAGGCTCCTGGTGTTCTGAAGCCCACTACACAGACTGCCCCTTCGACCAAGCCCAAGCATTTAAACCTTTTTTCGAAGGGCCCATTTTGTAATTAATTCAGTGGCTCCCTTTCCCCTTACCTAGTGGGTCAGGTAAAGCGGAGGGATGGAGGGAGTGATTTTGCCGATCATCCCATGGAGCCCGGTGGCAGAATTTTCTTCAAGTGTCTGTGACACGTAACTCTGTGCCTACCAATTGTCTGCTTGAACTCGCCCCACTGAACTCTCAAGTATGAAAATCAGCCATTTTGGGGGGATGGCTTCTGGATTTGCGTTTGATGTTTTAGGCCTCTGAATCCTAGGCCTACTAAAAAAATGTAAGTACATTTTTATTTAGGCTAAGCCTACTTGTTATCTTACAACTTTTTATTCTGGCATTTTGGCTTTTGGTGCTGCATTGTATTGATGTTGAAGCCTGTAGACCTACAGTACTAATAAACATTTTCAGTGGTTAACAGCTACCACGAAATTCTTTATTCATTTTGTTTACTCCGAAACACGGTTACATACATGGACTGACGCTGCGTCGAAACATACATCGGCCATTTCCAGCTACTCGGTCTGGCAGTATGACGATGCACCTAGCTTCGTCACAGTGTTTCATGGCATCGATCCTCACCGTGCCATTCCTTTGCTGGATCCTCCCTGTTCCCCATGCCGGTCACGAGCCAGGGGAGCAGCTTTTGGCTTTCGCGTCTTACAGTAACTAAAATCTTGCCCCATCAACTCTTTCTTTTTCGGACCCGCGAACTATCTACTCCGCTGGCCTCTTCATCACACAAGTGACCCACGGACGAGAATGTCTACAATGCAAAATTCTTTCCACATTACCCTCACCATTTTTTTTCGCAACTTAAAAACAGTCTACAACGCAGTGGAGGAAGCATAGAAGAAGATGCAACACATCTCACCCTTGCCACGTTCGTTCCCTGCCAAAACTCATGGTTGGATCTAGCCCATCAACCCAGGTTCCCTCATGGTCACCACTTTCCTTTGCAACATCTGTCGCCACCCGTTCCTGTTTCAGTGTCAAACATCGACTGATCTTCCCATCAAGGCAGGTTTTATGTAAGATCACTTGTTTACCTTGTCCCCCCCGCAGGATGTAAGACCCCTTAATGCAGAACTGACATCTTTCTACCAACCTGACGATATACAATACAGTTCGCATCCTTAACCTTTCACTCTTGCGATACATTCGAACCTAGGCCTCTACTAAACAAGCTATCATGTTCCGCTGTGGGTATGGTTTTGGCCTTAAGGTTGTATTCTTCGTAAGGCGTGATGCTCCATCCTAGTCCCTCCTCCTAGGTGACAAAGTCTGCTATAAAAAAGGTAATGAATATTTTCATCGGCTATAAAAGGACTAAACTACCAGGGCCTGCACCTGGTTTATTTTAGTTTTTATTGCCTAACTGAAAATATACATTACCTGTAATCCTGCCCAGCCTCCCCGCCATGAACTAGGTTCTGGTATAGGGAGAAATGATGTGGTTCAACTTGCGCAGTCTGCTTATATAGACTGACCCAAGCTTGCGCAGAACTATTACGAGCTCAGCAGGGAAGCCAACCTTCAAACTTCTAGGGAATTCAGCTCAAATGGGGGGAAACTGCTATAAAAAAGGTAATGTATATTTCAGTTAGGCAATAAAAACTAAAATCAACCAGGTGCAGGACCTGGTATTTTAGTCGTTTTCATAGCAATAGCAGGTCAAAATACCAAAAGTTGGTTTATGTCTACTATAATTAATTAGTTTGTCATTATTATTTAAAGTGTACACCGTGATGCTACTAAACGAGCGCCAATTTTGCACTAGTGCTTTGCGTGATTCTCACCAACTGAGGACCCAGATGGTTAAATGGACACCATTATGCAAAAATGTGTCAAGTCACATAAACATATTGTTGAGATAATGAGCCTTAATATTCTTTATTCATTAAAAAATACAGTGTTGCAGTAGCATTACTGTTCTTCTATATAAAAACAAACTGTAATGCTACTACAACACTGTATTTTTTAATGATTAAGAACACTAACACTCGTAATCTCAAAAATATGTTTCTAGTTGTCGTGAAATATGCATTACCTTTTTGAAAGCATTCTCTTCCCAAATGCTGTTTTATCTAGAGAAATTAAATCGAAGATATCCTTCCGCGTCGCTACCCACTGCGCATGCGTAGCCTCCTAGTATATAAACCGAAGCGGAGCGGCATTGCTCACCTTTTCTTCTCTACGACGCACGCTGTTTACATCGCTCCAGGTCGATTCCCGGTCACCCGGTTCTCGATCCCTGATTCACGATGCCTTGACCACTGACAAAGGGTAGCCAGCCGGTTCAATTCAGGGACCTGCGATCCCTTAGTGGGGAACTTGCTCGCACGAAAGAACATCATGTACAGCTCAAACTTCAGATTAAGACTCGAAAGACGGCTGCAAAGCTAGCTTCGTCTCACACACCACAGGTTACTCCTTTGGACTTGTCTTCTCGCTCCTCTTTGAGCAATCGATCCGCCCCTTCACAAGATAGCGTTTCCTATGTCTAGTTCACAAGTTCGTCGTCTTATGGACTCTTCGGCTTCGTACCTTCAAGCGAAAGGCACCCCCGGTTTCCGATTACTCATCAGCTTGGGTCTCTAGCATCCCGAAATGACAACGATCCATTGATGCCGGCCCTTCACAGGCACCAGATACTACGACGCCTCCGGTTCACCTTGACACGACTCCTGCTCCCTATCAGGAGCTTCCACCTCAAGAGGAGAGCATTCACGATTTCTATTACTCTCCCGATCCTTCCTTCGTGGATCATGATCCCCCATTATGTGGCGATCCTGACCCCTCCGAGATCCCCCTCCCTGAGTTACTTAAAACTGTTGAGGGAATCGTTCCTGGTTGCTTCTTATACAAACCCAGCAAGACAACATCCTCCAAGACCACATGCAAGAATCGAGGACTTGCCAAAGGACATGGATTCGGTCTTAGTGACCAACTCCCTCACCAACCTCCGTTGCTAGGCCAATCGACTACTCTTCTTACGACACTGCTTAGGACAGGCGGTATCCTTCTTGGCAATGGTACGCCATTCGAATTGGATAAGGATCCCCCGTCGCCTCGACCAGGACGTGAAAACTTTTTCTTCCGTCCCATCGGCGAAGGCACTGCCAATCCTCGTAATTTCGATACCTGCCCTGAATCAGAATTCCTTACTGCTGACACCAAACTCGATTTCGGTTTGGCACTCTACCTTCCTCGACGAGCAGCGGTTCCCGTGTTCGTTTTACGCGATGACGATCGCCTTCTCCGCCTTGGCCTCCGAGCCGCCTCGCAGGCAGACGTCTTGAGTATAGCAGCCAACGCTCTGTGTGAAAGCCTGTACACTGATGCACCAAGTGACACACGACAGTTAGGAGTCCTCATCAATCAAGTCTTCAGAAAAAGTTGGTTTGCTACCTTCCATGCTATGATTGGTTTACCAGAGCACTCTTTAATTCAACACTTCTATTACGAGAGGCTGCTCTCAATACTGCACCCAACCGCCACGATTCCACTCGCCATCTTTTACATAATCAACCAATATGTGAATCTGAATGCGTATTTCGTGGATTAATTCCTAAGGTGGCACCCAACCTGGACATATCTCGCAAACCTCGTCCTAATAAG
This sequence comes from Lithobius niger, assembly GCA_023313725.1. Taxonomy (NCBI): domain Eukaryota; kingdom Metazoa; phylum Arthropoda; class Chilopoda; order Lithobiomorpha; family Lithobiidae; genus Lithobius; species Lithobius niger. The sequence goes on from JAHWFP010082731.1 coordinate 62,255, forward strand.
AATCGGTCCTTTCGACCTCAACGACCTACGGTTGGTGCCCCCCCCCCCCCCCCCCCAAAAAGACGGGGGGGGGGCACACCAAGCAACCAGAAACAACCTGACAGGCTACGTCCACAATCACTCTCTCGATCCCGCTCAAGAAATCCCAATTCTTACTAACATTCCCTGTCCCCCGCAAGTCGTGGTTTTATGCCAAAGCTTGGCAAAAATTGACTTCCGATCCAGTGATCCTCTATAATTTCTGACGGTTTCAAACCAAAATTTGCGGTTCCTCCTCCACTGCGAAGTCCACCGTGGAAATTGAAAACAGCTGCGATCCGCCTTGTGCCACCACCATCAACCCTGGTTTTTACAGCAGCATTTTCCTTTGCAACAAAAAATCAGGCGGATCACGCTTAATTTTCAACCTTTGACCCCTCAATAAGTTCATAATAAACCCTCATTTTCAGATGGAAACAGTCTTGTCCATTCGGGACTCCTTACAACCGCACGATTGGACAATGTCACTCGATCTCGCCGACGCTTACTTTCAAATTCCCCTTCATGCTTCTGTCCGGCACCTATATCGTTTTTTTCACGCCGGAGCCGTTTACGAATTCCTCTGTCTTCATTTTGGTTTAAACGCCGCCCCTCGCGTCTTTACCTTAGTACTACGATCAGTCTTAGCTCACCTACACCAACAAGGCATTCGTATTCATGTCTTTCTGGACGATTGCCTCCTACCTCGCCCCGATCCATCTGCTCTACCCGGCAACCTTCACATTGTCATCTTTTTCATCACCTAGGACTAGGCATCAACCTTCCAAAGTCACGTCTCCAGCCAGCACAAGCCTTCGTTTTCCTCGGAGTATTCTTCGATCTCAATCTGTCATCTGTCATGCCATCCCCGGAAAAAATTGAGAATCACCTCTCGGCCATCCGATCTTTTCTCCAACTATTTCTTCACACCTTTCGAGACCTTGCCTTAGTAATTCAGATCATCGATTCCTTTGCATATCGAGTCCCTTAGGCCACTTCATCATTATCGCCTTTCACAATGGGACAACCCGCAGCAAGCCTTGCTGCTCCCTCCCCGACAGATAGATCCCTCCTTTCCAACCGTCACAATAACTGGTGGATGGATGGACATCACAAATCTCACTGCCACGGTTCCCCTTCACGAACCGATTCCCCAGATTCACCTTTTTACAGATGCATCCGTAACAGGTTGAGGAGCCCATCTAGACAGCATGACTGCATCCGGCACCTGGGAGATTGGAACATCCGACCACATCAATCTTCTAGAATTAAGTTCTGTTCTCAAAGGCTTACAACACTTCCAACAATTTGTTACGAACCGCATTGTCTAGATTCATATCGACAACACCACCGCTGTTGCATACCTACGGACAGGGGGCGGGACGCGATCTCTGTCCCTCCATCATCTTACTTCCGAGATCTTTAACTATGCATTCGGTCTCACATTTGCCTGCTTCCGCTGCACATTCCCGGCAACCTGAACGTGATTGCCGATTCTCTTTCATGACGAACGCCTCCAACCAGCGAATGGACACTTCACTCGACAGTCTGCAACAGCCTCTTCGTTCTATGGCGTCGCCCAATACTGGACCTATTTACCACAAGGCTCAAAGTCGACTTTCCCACTTTGTCATCCCACTTCCTGATCCCCGAGCGTGGGCCGTGGACGCTCTCACTCTGGATTGGAATCATCTCTCCGCTTACGCCTTCCCTCTCCCTCTGCTTCTGGCATTAGTATTACGCAAAATTGCCAGCTCCCGGGGACGGTTCCTCATCGTTGCCCCGGATTGGCCAGCAGCAGCCTGGTTCCCGGCACTCCCGGACCTACTCATCGACCTATCTCGATCATTACCAACACAACCGAACCTATTATCACAAGCCAAGGGATCGATTCTACACCGAACCTCCAGGCACTCCGACTTCACGGGTGGCTACTATCATCCAACTCCTCCGAGCAACGGGCGTTCTTGAAGACGAGGCCATCCGCGTCGCCTCTCGTGCCGTCCGCGCCTCTACCAACAAAATTTACGACAGTCACTGACTGTGCTGGTTTCGTTGGTGTATCCAAGAACAAGTTGATCCTGTCAATCCCCCGTATGCAAGACTTAACGCCGATTCTTGACAATGTTATTCAACAGCGGTTTACGAGCATCACCGGTCCGCCTTAACCCTTTAAGGACAGGTGCGCCCAAATACGCCCTCTGTTTAATAAGTGTTTGCAGGTCTTCTACAGGTCAGATGGAAACCTTTCACCAATTACAGTAAAACTAAAAATGGGATATGAAAGCCAGATCATTAAGGAAAAAATTGACATTGGTTTCATTACCTTTCTTCAAGTGGGTGAGAAACTATGAATTTTTTCTATAAGTCCATTACGAGACCGTAGCGCAAATGCAGTCCTTAAAGGGTTAAACGAAGTTTTTCGGGCAGCTGGTAATATGAATTTTCTTACTGACTACAGAATTTCTTCCTTGATCCATTCCTTCAAATTGGATAGACCTCGGTTACACCGATAATTTCCGGATTGGGACCTTTCCATTGTCCTTTCCTCCTTACTCTCATCTCCCTACGAACCAGTGAATTCTTCTCAACTCGGCCATCTCACCAGAAAAACTGTGTTTCTTGTGGCTCTTGCCGCCTGTCTCCGATGCGGAGAACTTCAAGCCCTTTCTGCCACAGCCACTGTTTTTTCCTCGACAACTACACTGGAGTAACCTTCTCTAGGGATGCACCGAATATTCGGTATTTGGCCTATTCGGCCAAAAATTCAAGTATTCGGTATTCAGCCAAATACTGATTTTGACCGAATAGTGATATTCGGTATTCGGCCGAATACTAATTTTGGCCGAATAGTGATATTCAGTTTTCGGCCGAATTGTGTTAAGATTTGTAGTATATATTTATGCAATTGTGTTCATGTAAGAACGTTTAGCTAAGCATTTAGCTTTTGGTTTGTGAGGAATTGTTTTCTTACATTTCTGAAAGGAAAAATGAACAAAATGAACAAATTACAGGTATTCGGTTAAGTATTCGGCCATTATTCGGCACAGAACCGAATAATTCGGTATTTGGCCGAATATGTAAATTGTTTTGTGCCGAATATTCGGTATTCGGCAAGTTCGGTATTCGGTAAGTTAAGTATTCGATTGTATATTTGATATTTGGCAAATTTTGTATTCGGTGCATCCCTACTTAACTTCACGTTCTAGTTTCCGAGCTAAGACACAAAAACCGGATGAAAGAACAAAGCCATTCTTCATTCCTTCTTTATCTAACATTTCAGGAGACGACCAAGAACGTGCCTTGTGTCCTGTTCGCACAATTAGTTTTTATCTCAGCTTCTAAACCTCTTCGTCGAGGCCGAACTCAGTTTATTATTTATACCTTTCCACAAGAACACTGGTGTAACCTCTACCCGTATAATAGCTACCTGGCTCAAGACCGTAATCGTACAGGCCTATGACGCACTTGATATTAACTGTGCTACAGAATGTGTTCGAGTTACAGCTCATGAACTTTGTGCCATATCTACATCCTGGGCACACTATAGTAATATACAAATTACCGACTCATGGAGGCAGCATCCTGGCGTAGTCCGACTGTCTTTACCTCTCACTACCTCCGGGATATGTCTCACCATGCCGAAAGGCTTTATCGCATTGGGCCATTTGTTGCCATCGGGGCGCAATAGAGGTCCGAAAATGTGAGCAATGCTGCTCCGCTTCGGTTTATATACTAGGAGGCTGCGCATGCGCAGTGGGTAGCGACGCGGAAGGATATCTTAGATTTAATTTCTCTAGATTAAACAGCATTTGGGAAGAGAAATATTTAAAAAAAAAAGGTAATGTACATTTTCAATAGGCAATAGAAAACCAAAACCAACCAGGTAATACTGGTATTTTGGAGTTTGTGGCTTGACACATTTTTGCAGAATGGTGTGGCCAAATAAAATTGAAACTGTCTATTAGTAGTGTGTTAATCCCTCTCTTGGGTGGCTATGCTAGGCAATTGTCCTCCACTCAACAAAGTTTAGGCCTGTTTTGTAGAAACAGGAGTAGACCTGTAGCCATAATTATTTGGCCAGCTGTTTTTAATCAGAATGTCCTTTCAGACATTCGTTTCTCCTTTCTTACGGTCTGAAGAAAAGCTACATTGTTGCATGTCAAATCACTTAGGCATAGGCCTATACCAAGGTAGAAGAATATACGAGGTAGTGCCACTTTCTCTTGACAACGGTAAACATTTGGACAGAGCTAGTACCTGCTATCAGCGATTTACCACCAGAGGGCGCTGTGGTCAAGTAACAGGAAGCACAAAGCATAATAAGGATCAAAACTATGTAACGTTACTAAAACAAGTTGATCACGATAAGAATAAAAAATTATTCGCTTAAAAAATATATCGTAATTCAGATTAGGACATTAGTTTTAGTTTTTTAAATCCAACATTTAATTTTAAAACTGTCGGACGTGACGAGTGGAGCCAAAGTACAACGCACGGTTTTGTGTTCCGAGAACGCCCGAGAAGCGTGCTCATCGGCCGTTCAAGCTGAAGCTTCTTCCGCGGTTTAGGTTTAGTGTAACGAACTGTATACTACAGTTTGACTCGAACACAGAATTGGTTGTTTAACTTTGGATGTTGACCAAGCACGAGTATTTCGTCAATTTCCGCAGGTATTGTCACTATTACCATGGCAACGATGCCGCCATTTTTTTATTTCAAGTTTAGCCTCCTACGAGAACCTTACAAGTGCTGCCTTCTGGTGCTTTTGGTGGAAGCGGGTATTATTTTATAACACGTTTTCAGAAAAGCGTCACTACCTACTAATCTACCCTGGCCCATACCGTGCTAGTCTTGTGGAAATCTCCGAAGTTCATATTGTTAAAATAATAATAATATGCTCCAACAGAAAACAAGTATTTAGCAAATGTTCATACTTCTCATCCAATCTTGCAATTATTGCTCGCTGGGATTGCCTTAGTTTACCAGGGTTGTCTCGGGCCGTGCCACCTTTGTTGGCCATTAAGATGTACTGTTCCAATAGGTGCATCATTTTCCGAATCATTATTTTTCTGTAAAAAAAAAACGTTATCACCATCTCTTGACTCGGGAGCGCTACTATTCGATGCAATGGCCGCCGTGTTGGGTTTTCGGAAACAAGTCTTAACCGATACATGATGGGGGGAAAAGCAATATTGGCTAGAAACTAGTCATGCAGCAAAATATGGCAGGAAACTTAAGCAGACATATGCCTTTGGTGTATATAAACTCCAGCAGCGACTATGTGCCATGCAGACTGACGTAAACCTCGAAAAAGTGGCTACCGTTAATCCTACTGTTCCGGAGTACGACTTCTGGTGTGCTCTTTTTTTTTAATTACATGTAAAATTGTCTTTGGTTGTTGCAAAATACTTCGATTCATTTTTTACACTGTAATATAAACGGTAGTTTTCCTTGAATTTTTGTGAAGCATCAATCCATATCAGATGGGTTTTAAACTTCATTCTCACCATGTCATTTCGAGAGGCGCTGTAGATGTATTTCTTCCTCC